>SOPF01028544.1:36988-90902 GCA_012979155.1 Hypericum perforatum
ATCTTATTTAATATAGGTTATGCACCACCCCCTTCCAAAAAAAAGACTTCATTGATGGCCAGTTTTTGCTTTGTTTGACGTTCATCCTACTGACGTTCAACTTGATCGCTAATAAAATCATCAAAAATAATTCATTGATTTTTATATAAGTGGGAGTTATTTATAATCGACGCAAGTTGTTATATTGGTTTATATTTTTTGCCTATAATATATATATATATATATATATATATATATATAAGCTGTTGGTAAATTTTCCCACGAGACAGAATAATTATTTTTAAAATGGAAAATACATCATTAAATCTACCAAAAATGAGAATTAGTAGTTTAACATCCTAAAATTTTCTCCACCCGCTGCCCCCTTCTCTTCCTTCACCCCCTTTCCTCCACCCTCGGCCTCTTTCTTCCTCCTTCTCTCGCCTTTCATCTTCTTCATTCTTCCTCTATTCCTACCAAAATTTTCTCCCAAAGTGGAGTTATTTTCTCTCCTCTGTGAGAGTCTCTTTCTCTCCTCTGTGAGAGTCTCTCTCTCTCCTTGTGAGAGTTTTCTCCCTGGTAGTCCGTCCTTTCGTCGTTGCCCTTTGCCCTTTGTCGCTCGTCGTTGCATGTTGTCGCTTGTCCGTCTTCCCGTTACTGCTTGTCTCTCGTCGTTGCCGTCTTTGCCCGCCCTCTTGTGTCCTCATGTCGTCAACTACAATCCGCCGTCACTACCCGTCCACAGCCCGTTCCCTGTCATCTCCTGTCATCTCCAGCCATCTTATTTTTTAATTGCTTTTGCTGTGTGCTTTAGGTTGCTATTTTTTGCTTTTGTTTGCTGTGTGCTTTAGGTTTGTTTGGTGTGTGGTGCTGCTGTTCTGTGTTATTTTTCCATTTAGAACTTCTAGCTCTATGGTTTTTACAGGGACACACATGGAAAATTACTCCTTTGTTTGGATTAGATTTTCGCGAAATATGGTTTATTGTTCCCATCTATCTGGATCCATCTATCTGAATGGGTAGTACCATAGCAAAAGGGCTAAATTGTATCCATTGTTTTCCACTCCTTGTAGATGCCGGATGGCTTTTGAATGATTGAAGTCTTTAATTCTCAAAAAAAAAAGAATTAGTAGTTTAACTTTATTGTCCAACACAAAGGAGACAAATCATCCAAATAAATTTTTTTTAGTGGCTATTAGAATAAGTATATTACAATACGGAAAGACAAATACATAACCATAGATCAAAAGCATTAAAATGAAAAACAAACCTAGAGGAAATAGAGAGGCACGAACGAATGTGAAGGGTAAACTGAAGGCTATAAGAGCTGAAAATTCAAAGGAAAACTTTCAAGACGATTAATAACTACAAAGTCGCATCTCAAACACAACTCTGTGGGCATTTGGTACATCAAAAATGTACTCAACTGAAAGTCAAGATCAGATGATTGAACTAACCAAAACAAGTATATCTACTTGAACTAATAGTCTAGATTTCGAGAACCGAACAGGATTTCAAGAAAAGCAAAAAATCACACTACATAAATTACAACCAAAGGCAATATATTCACTAAGTTCACTACACAAGAGTGGAATAAGACAAGTTAGCATCAAAATATAAAAATATTATAACAACAATCATAAAGAAACAAGGATAGGAAAATCATAAAAATAAAAAAATCTATAACCGAAACAGAACCGGGAGTTAATGGTCAATGGTGGCCGACCATTCGGTCAACGCACTAGGGCTACCCCAAATTGGTGAAAATAAGATCAAAAGAGATCGAAATTGTCTATATCTCGTTGAAGGAGATCAGCTACGTTAAAATCTGGCTGGAGGAGTTTGTAGCTCACGAAATCTGAACAGAGGAGATTAAAATTATTGGGATCTGATCGGAGAGAGGTCAAAATTGTTAGAATCTGACAGAAGAGATGCAGGAACGGTGACACAATAAACTCCTCTAGACGACGACAAAGTGATGAAGTATGTTGAAGAAGTGACAGGCTTAAGAGGACGGCAACGTAGCTGAGCCTTGAAGATGGAAAGATATGAAGTTAAGTAAGGCAATGAGATAGAGCAGCCTTGAAAAATTTGTGTGAAATCAAGAGATGAAGATGAAAGAACGAGGAGGAACGCGTCAGGTGAGATAGTTGTTAGGAGTAGAGACGACAGCAAGAAAAAAAATTCTAAAAACTTTAGAAAAACTCTTATTTCGTTGAAGTAATTTTGCATAATAGTTTAATTTTAGATTATATTTTTGTTCATGAAACAAGACATTTGTTGGTCTACAATTTAAAAGATGGACCAATTTTTTTTCTGCAATGCAGGTTTTAATTTATTTTTTTTACTTCTACCACGCTCAGGATTGCGAAATTATACGATTATATCCAATATGTGGGTATGAACTTTGTTTATTGGTTGCTATGGTTATATAACATGCAGCGTTACTATACATTATTCTCGTGGAGCAGCATTTTGGTTAGGGTTAACTCGCAATGCGTTGACCCAATGGATATGTGGTTAACTAGTTAAGTACTCCCAACGTTGACCGTATTTGCGTTGCACCGACTAAGCTGTCGTATCGTACTACGTAGCAGCCGTAAAAACTAAAAAGTGGTCCTTTGGATATAGTTTGACATAAATGGAAATGAAGTTAGAGTCTGGGCTATGTGAGTTAATGATCCGACAACCGAAAAAAGTGACGTCGACGACGACACAGGATAAGATTTGCCGGAAATGGATCACCTTAACAAAGCAGTTCTACAAGTCTATTTATGGCATTCCTTTTGGCCGCCGCATTTGACTCGAAGTGGTAAAATAGATTGTACTTGTACAATTGAATAAGAATTCAAAAGCCAAGAAAATAGTAACTTGTCCAAGAAAAAAAAAATGCAACTAAAATTATGATCACTACTGAATATAATTATTTTCCCACTCCGTTTATTTTAAATGTTGATTGTTTGCGAAATGGAGTTCAATGTGGTAGCTTGTAGTTAAAGTTTGTGTGTCAGAAAAAACTAAATTTGAGTAGAGATGGAATAACATATCTACAAAACAAAAATTAAGAGTTGAAATTTCTTGGCTGAGTTGTATATCTATAATGACTAGAAAAAAGTGAGTTAACATCCAGTGGTGTACATTGAAATTGAAAAGATATAAGCCAGTTCAAAGATTCTCCATTAAAAAAATTAAAGAAGAATTCATTTTTTATACGGTGACAGAAACCCAATTTTATTTCGTAAAAATTAATTACAAGCAAACTCTTGGGTAGAAATCAGCTGAGAAAAATTAGTTTCCAATTTGTTATCATTGTGGGAAGTTGTCCGATTTAATCCATAGTGCTCACTTAACGAGGAATTTTGGATCGAGAAGAAAACAATACTCAGCAACTTTTCTTTTGGAAGTAGCCAGTTTAGCTGAAACACTGTTTTGGCATTTTAACGAACGAAAAGTAACCCAGCGACGAATCGCTCACCCGCGAGTATCTGAGAGCTATCCTTCACTCTGGAGGAACTGGTGAATAGTAGTACTAATTTGAAAAAAAATTGATTTTGATCAAGAGATAATTTTTTGTGTGGTTTTTTCGTGTTTTTCAAAAAATTCAAAAAAAAAACAAATTTTTAATAAAAATTAACAAAATACAATTTTTTTCCCATGTCTTTTTTTATTCAAATTGAGAGATAATGTAAAAACAAAAATTTGAAGAGCAATATCTTGGTGCTCGGATGTCCAATTCGAGATTTTTTTGAATATGCATAACTTTTTGAGATGTATACTAAAAATTGTTAAAATAACCCGTTTTTATACCAAGATCCGGATTTTTTACCCGGAGAACAATAATCCGAGTTTTTAACCTAGAATCAAGAAACAGATTAAAAACCCGTATTATGGTTTTCTCAGTAAAAAAACCCAAATCTTGGTCCTAAAAACGGGGTTTTTACCCGAAAATCCGACGTAGACACTAAATTAGTAATTCTCGTGATTTGAGTACCATTTTACTAAATATTGGTAAACAGTAACACCAAACTAAAAAAATCCGAAAAATCCAGCAGAAAGTTAGATAGACACCTTTAACATTGTCCAAAGATTTGTTAATTTTTTGAAAGCGGTAGCGTGCCTATTTGACTCGATGCGTGTGTACGTGCATGCGAACGAGCGAGAGGGAAAGATCCAATAATAACTACAGTTGCAAATTAGCAACAACTGTTATTAAGGTAAATGACCATCAGTATATTGCAGTTGGTGACTGTTATCAGCTGCAATGAGCATAAGAATAACTTATATACAATCAGAAGTGGAGAGTGGGATGGAGGGAGGGGGAGAGACGCGAAAAGCGAGAGAAGCGACAGGCCAATCCTTGGATCCGGCCGAAGACCAAGAATTTTATGCAGTCGCTGCAGCCTCTTCTTCAACAGACTGTGATGCTGGGAGAAGGGTGCAGACGAGGTTGCGGTCGCCGTAGACATTGTCGACCCGCCCTGGTTGGAAAGTGTAACAAAGTTGTCAGTAGACAGCCAACAGTCAGAATCTTAAATTCGGGTGAAAAAGAGAGAGATGCACCTGTTGTAGGCCAGAACTTGGCACCACGGAGCCAAGGAGCAGGGAAAGCTGCGTACTGCCTAGAGTACGGTTTGGTCCAAGCATCTTCCATGAGCAACGATGGCGGGTGAGGAGCACTCTGCATTTGAATTTTATGTTGTTAATTATAATTCTTTTAGCTAGTCATCATCAAAATATGGCTTGGGTCCGAGCAAGTGGAAGGTACAAGACGTCTCACCTTCAGGACATTGTTGTTGATGTCAGCCTTTCCTTGCTCAATCTCAGCAATTTCTTCTCTGATTGAGATCAGCGTGTCACAGAACCGATCTAATTCCGCCTGCATTGTTGTATCAGCGTTGTTTCAGTTTCACAAACAATATCAGAGTGAGAGATCAGGAAGGTGATCTAATTCTGTCATATGTACCTTGCTTTCACTTTCAGTGGGCTCTATCATAAGTGTGCCGGGGACTGGCCATGACATGGTAGGTGCGTGGAATCCATAGTCCATAAGACGTTTGGCAACATCTTCAGGCTCGATTCCAGCAGTGTTCTGCAACAAGGTCCCATCAGTTATTTCCACCAACCGATCAAGCAAATATAAACAATTGATTAGACATAGGTCTCAGCAAACTACCTTGAAGCCTCTCAAGTCTATAATGAATTCATGAGCACAAGTCCCGTTGACTCCACGGAAAAGGACTGGGTAGTGCTTCTGATAAGCGAAAGAAGTAAAAAACACAGGTAAATAGAAGCAAGCACTTCAAGACAATAGTTAGTATCGTCAATTGACAATTAAGCACGGAAACAATATTGAAGGTGACGTTGCTATAAGAAAGCTATAAGAGGAACATGAAGAACAAACCTCCAAGCGCTTCGCCATGTAGTTTGCATTCAGGATGGCTATCTTCGAAGCATCAGTCAGTCCCTTTGATCCCATCATTGCTATGTAAGTATATGATATTGGCAAAATAAGTGCAGAGCCCCAAGGTGCTGCAGAAATGGTGCCAAGAGGTTGAGCATTTTCAGGGAACGGAATACCACCAGTTGAGACCTACATTATGATCGGAAACACGCAAGTCTTAGAATTAGGACAAAGCAATAGTCAAAACTGACGGAAAAAGGCAGAAACCGGCGGAAGCTAGGGTCAATTAACTTGCATTATAAGAGATATGTGACAGCAGTTGAGTTTGGGGGGCATACCACTGGATGTGAAGGTAAGAATGGCGCCAAGTGCTTCTTCACTCCGATAGGACCCATTCCAGGACCTCCTCCTCCATGGGGAATGCAAAATGTCTTGTGAAGGTTGAGATGGCACACATCAGCCCCGATGAAGCCTGGGCTGGTCAAACCAACCTACAAAGACCAAAGAGATAAAAACATGTTACTTTTGGTTGCTGATCAGATCGACACAAAAGAAAACAAACATCATCTTCCACCTAACAACGTGAAAGAGACCTTCTGCTAAATACCATCTATTCAATGAGATTATGTTTTATGTTCATATGCTCAACATATTCACGTTATAGCTTGCACATATCAGACAAGCTGGCAGATGCAATTTGGAAAGTTCTCCATCAACAAACATGATTGGAGTGAATTAGAAGGCATCGCAAACTACACAACAAAGAAAGAAAAAAAAAGATATCCATACTAAAAACATGTGCAGCCGGAGAAATAAACGGACCTGGGCGTTCATGTTTGCACCATCCATGTACACTTGACCTCCATTCTCATGAATAATCTTGCATATCTCGTCGATACCTTCTTCATAGACACCATGGGTTGACGGATAGGTAACCTGTTATTCGAAACCAAATGAAAATCTGGTTACTCTCTGTAGGCTCCAGGATCAAAAGAACAACTGGGATAACATTTTCAGACCATAAGAGCAGAGAGGTTCTTTTTATTGGCTTCTGCAGCCTTCCTTAGCTCTTCGATGTTGATGTTTCCTTTGGCATCAGTCCCAATTGTAACAATCTTCATCCCGCACATGGCTGCACTGGCAGGGTTTGTCCCGTGTGCCGAAACAGGGATAATGCACACGTCGCGGTGGTGGTCTCCTCTTGCCTAATATACATGTTCATACGAAGCATAAGAACAACCCTCGGAGAAAAGCAAGATAAGAAGAAAAATGTTAAAAGGGTTGAAAATTGAATAACAATGGCCTTTTTGTACAAAGAAGTCAAATAGAGCAAAAAGAGTTATCCTTTATATCAGTTGAGGTGTTTGAAGCATTAGGCAAAATACTCAATTAGATATGTGAAAATGGTTTTTTTTTTCAAACGTGAAAAAATGGTTCATTTGCACATTTTCAGTTTAGATTTTGAGTACAACCAATGTGCCTCACTTAACTCAGTATCAATTCCTGGAAGAAACTCATTTAAAAAAATGCCCTGTAATACAACAATTGCAAATTTACTATTGAAACCATCATACTTACAAAATGATATGCACGAATAACCATCAGCCCGGCATACTCTCCAGCAGCACCAGCATTGGGTTGCAAAGAGAACGAGTCGAAACCAGTTATTGTACACAACAAATCTCCCAAGTTGTTGAACATTTCCTGCAACACCACCGGTATTTACTCACATGTTCACAGCTAATTTTTTTTTTTCATTTTGTGAAGAATATTCATGTAACATGAAGAGAGTACCTGGTAGCCCTGAGCCTGCTCGGTAGGAGCGAATGGATGGATATCCGTAAAGCTAGGCCATGTCACAGGCATCATTTCAGTGGTAGCGTTCAGTTTCATAGTGCAAGACCCGAGAGGAATCATACTGTGGCACAAAGAGAGATCTTTTGTCTGTAACTTGTGAATGTATCTCAACAGCTCATGTTCTGTGTGGAACCTACAAGAATCAATAACAGTCAGCACGAACATCAAATAAGAAACTCAAACAATTCAGATATTTGATGCAGAAAGATTACGTGTTGAAAATTGGATGCGTCAGATATGGGCTCTCCCTCACTAAACCAGAAGGGATGGAATTCTTGACCTCCGGTGCCAGCGATTCAGCAGTGAATGGGACCTGACAGTTGAAAGAAACAAATTCTCAGCTAGATAACCAGAATAATTAGTTTCAGAACTTGAGAAAACAGCCTATTTTGAAGCACACACAGCTTTCCCTCCAGCGAAAACTTTGAAAAGCTTGTCAACGTCCTCCAAGGTGGTTGTTTCATCGAAAGCCACAGTAATCTGTAAAGGGAACAGCGCATATTATTATCATGACATAGAGTTGATTTAAGCAAAGATGTCCATATGAATAATACTTACAGTGTTTGAATCTACCACACGCAAGTTCATCTCACTCTTGTAAGCAGCTTCCGCGATTGCATGCGCGTCAGAACACTTAACCTTTACAGTGTCAAAAAAGGGAAGGCTCTGGACTTCCGCTGTGCCAAGCTTCGTAAGCCCAAGTGCAAAAGCTCCAGCCAGACCATGTACCCTCTGGGCAATGGCTTTCAGGCCTTCAGGTCCATGATAGACAGCATACATCGCCGCCATGTTTGCTAGCAACGCCTAAACAAAAAATCACTCCTTTAAGCAGAAGCAAAGATAGCTCTACAAGTCAAGCAATAAAATAATTGAGAGCACACAATCCGGGAAACAATTTCAACAATCCTAGGCATCATAAAGTGTTCTCTCATGGGTTAAATACTAACAACGACCGTAAAAAAAAACTAGGATCTCAGAGTACAGACGAATCACTTACTTGGGCAGTGCAGATGTTGCTGGTAGCCTTGTCTCGACGAATATGCTGCTCCCTAGTTTGCATGGCCATACGCAGAGCAGGCTTTCCTGATGAATCAACACTAACACCAATGATTCTACCAGGCATCAACCTCTTGTACTCCTGTGATGTAGCCAAGAAAGCAGCGTGGGGACCACCATACCCCATTGGAACACCAAACCTCTGAGCCGAACCAACAACTATATCCGCTCCAAACTCACCAGGAGGCTTCAACATGGTCAAAGCCAGCAGATCCGACGCCATGACAACCTTCACCCCATGAGCGTGAGCATTCTTAACAAACTCCTCATAGTCCAGAACCTCACCCTCGGTCCCAGGATACTGAACCAAAACACCACAAACATCCCCGCTCTTGTAACTAACATCCTTGAGATCCATTGTAACAACCTTAAGATCGAAACCATCAGCTCTCGTCTTGCAGATTTCAATCGTCTGAGGGTGACAATTGCTGGCGATGATAAACGTCTTCTTCTTCCCCTTGAGGATGTTGTTACACATGGCCATTGCCTCAGCAGCCGCAGTACCCTCATCGAGCAGGGAAGCATTGGACATGGGCAGACCGGTGAGATCGGTAATCATGGTCTGATAATTCAACAAACTCTCCAACCTCCCCTGAGAGATCTCGGCCTGGTACGGCGTGTACTGCGTGTACCAAGCCGGATTCTCCATTATATTCCTCAGGATAACAGGGGGAACATGAGTATTATAATACCCCATCCCAATAAACGACTTAAACACCTTGTTCATCGACGCCAATTCCTTCATGTGCTCCAACATCTGGCTCTCGGTGAGCCCGCCATCGAACTTGGAGAAGCTCATGGAGCCAATCCGGATCGACTTGGGGACGGTGGCATCGATCAACGAGTCGAGGCTCTCGAACCCACAAAGCTCGGCCATTTTCGACTGGTCCTCGACCGTGGCCGAGTTGTGCCGACGCGCGAAGGTGTCGCTCGGCTTCAGGGCCTCCACCGAGATGGATCTCACTTGCTGGAACCCACCAACACCATTCAAAGGCACCAAGGAATTCCTCCCCGTCCCACCCAACAACGTGCCGGATCTCTGGCCACCGAACGAGGACAGGGACGACACGTACCTCGAGAAAGAGCCATAAGGAACGGGGGATGTGGCCTCTGTGCGGGGGCCACCGGTTCGGTTGCACTGCTTGGACTCGTTAACAAGGCGTCTCAGGATTGCCCGGTTGGCCAACCTCCTCGCCCTTTCCATGTCCGACAAGTGTGGAAAGAAAGTGAAACAAAAAAAGAAGAAAAGAACGGATCTTGGTCGGAAGTGGAGGGAGAGTGTGTTGTTGTTGTTTGGACAAGGGAAGTACTATAAGACGGAGGTGAATGGCATTATATTATATTATGTGCTCTTCTTCTTCTCGGCTCAAGGAAAGGTGGGGAATGTGCACTCGGTTGGTGATAATATAGTGAATTTTTGTCTCGTGTAAATAAAAATATACACTGGTTTTTTATGGTAATTATATAATAATATAAATAACATAAATGTTAAGTGATTCATTGTACTATTTATATCATCAAATTGCATTTTTTTCAGTAACCCATAGTGAGAAAACTCGAAAGATAAGCGAATTTGAAACTTGGGTAATTTTACGAGAGATGATATTTTGAAAATTTGTTAGGTATATCTGAGTAAATTCATGTTGTTTTTGCGTAGATAGACACTAAGATGATCAGATGTTATAGAACTGTTATAAACCAAAAAGGTTTTATATATAATTAGATTGTAAAACTTGTTTTTGAGTCAATGGGTATCATAATTAGTGTTAAAAATCAAATTAATTAAGTTTGTGCATAATTAGGCTGGTCCAAAAACAGTACAAAAAGTGGGAGGATTTTTTTGGTTCTATTGGAATTGGAAATATGGGAAAATCACTGACTCCAAGATCTAGTGGGGGTAAGGGAGTGGGTGGTGGTAGTTGGCTGAGTATCTAGTCGATGAGAAAACGACAGTTTCTGGAGATGAACATATCACCCTGACCCAATATCTAAAAAATCGGACGCAAAATATTTTTTTTCTATTACAGGTGGAAATGGAAATTGAAATGTATGGAAGGAATCGAAGAAGATTAGATTGGGTATCAATGGATCAAATTCAATTGCAGTTGGGGCCAAAAAGAACAAAATGTGGGGAAAAATAATTGGACACATAAAATGGGGAAAATGTTGAATGGATTCTGGGATCATTTGGTGGCTGAATCACTTTCACTAGCTTCTTATCTTCATTGTCTCCAAGCTCAAACACACAAAAATTAAATACGATAACAAGGCTAGTGATAAATAATTAAATACTTGAAAAATTATTCATATTTTAAATTTTAATTACTCAGTTCGATGATATCTGAATATTGCATGTTATAAATCAATCAAAGATATCACAAGTACAACTCATTATTAAAAAAAATGTCATCATTTAATATACTATAATTCAGATCAGTTGCTCTGAATAATTTTTTCATGATTTCAACCCAAAAATAGTTGCAATCAAAGATTCTCCCCGTATATCCTCATGCACATAAAAATTAATAAATTTTCCTTGTAGATGGGATTTATTTTCTTCAATTAATATTGAAACGTACGTCTCTTAGTGCATTTATTTATTTATTATATGGGTAAAAGGGTTCGAATTTTCAGTACGTGGGTGGGGAAATTTCCTAGTTGCTGGAGAGGAGGCGGGGCCCGGTAGTTTTGGTTGGTGGCGAGGGGCAAATTCGGAAACGTAAAAAAATCGACATCCTTAAATGATGTCTGTGGCTGACGTTTCGCGCCAACTTACTGCCGGGAAATACGGTGTGGATTTAGATTTGAACCGTTGGATCGAGAGAAATCGTTAGGAAGATGCTGAATCGACGGCTGGGATCTTGTGATACGAAATTTAGTTTTCCGATACATGGACGCTGTAATAGAATTGGGAGAGATTTTATAGTTTATGCTAAAGATAGAAAGCTGAACCTAAATCTGAATCCTGAGAATTGGCTCTTTCAGGAGAAGAACGATTTAACATTTTGGTTGTCTTAACTTTTATCGAAAAAAATATCCACGATCATGATTTAAAAAAAAAACACATCTTATAATAACAATACGAATTAATCAATATGTCATGTCATCCGCACTAATAAACACTTGTAAGAAAATTGATCATTCTGAAATTATTTTAAACCAGTCACACTTAGCTTTTCATGTTTGTCAGAGAAAAAGAGTGCATATTATACATCATCAACCGATCAAAACAGTTTTTTTAGTATTATGTTTTCACAGACATGTATTATGAAAAAAAAAAATTTAGAATGTCATCAACCTTGAAATTATTTCATATCAAACATGTTTAACCGTTTAAATTTCCCAAGAAAATGATACGGTATATAGGACAATCAAATGAATTAATTTTTTTTAACATATCTTGATCACATATGTTTAACGGTACAAACGGGGATCTGGGACGTCCATAATTAACTGCGGAAAGTCTACTCGGACGTTACCGTCTAACATAACTACCAATAGAAACCATTATAAATTATATAAAGTTCCATTCCGTAGTTGATCATCTTAATTTGTCAACCAACATTTAATTTTATGTCTAATTAATAACGTGGCTATCGCAGTATTCTAAGGAAGTTTATGTCCGAATAGGGACATCTACCAATTAAGAGGTATTTGAGGCTCATTGAAAAGATCAAGTCTCGGAGGCCTACGAGGTAGGAGGAAGATTTGGGAGTCAGATCCCAGTAATCAGCACGTAATTACAATTTACTGGCTAGTGCATGCGATTAGTGGGCCTTTGTTGAAAAGTGAATTTGTTGGGCCCAATCTCTGTTTTTTTATATATGGGACTAGCATCTATAAGCCCACCAGTCCCTGATCGGTGTTCACGGTCTCATTACAGGAAAAAAGGCCGATTTTGAATGCGTATAATTCCAATGTGGGCACGGCCGATTTTTTCTAATATGATTTTGTTTGATAATTAATATGAATGATTGAATTCGAATGTTATCAAATTTTTTTATCTTTTTAAAGAATATGCTACAGATGTAAAAATAGTGATTTAATAATAAAAAATTAATGTAAACGGCTATTTTAGTATCTCGTAATATCGTATTTTTACATTCTACTAACTCAAGTTTAAAATGTTTAACCAAGTGATATATTTTTTTTATTGATATTGATATTTCTACATTTGAATAAATTTCTTTGACTAATATACCCCCAAGTTTAAATAGAAAATATTTGGTTAATAATTATATGTCAAAACAAATTAGAAAAATATATGTTAAAAATCCTCTTCCGCTGGTGATATATTTTCCATACTTTTCTTGAATTTTTGAAAATTAATGATACTTAGGGTAATTTTATCTAAAATATAACTAAAAAAAGCGAGTATCAATAAAAAAAATCACTCTATTGAACATTTTGAAACTAGAATAATGAAGTATCAAAGCATAAAAATACATAAATCAAACTTTTACGTAAATATAATGAGGTGTGTCATATTCCGAAAACCATCATTCTTTTACGGGCAAGATTGAATTTTTTTCTGCCTGGAAACGGAGACCAATCATTTTTGGGAAAAGTATAAAATAAGTAGTGTGGTTTCACGCTTTTTTGACATATGATCTTCTACTTCAAAAACGACTAAAAAAGTCCTGACGTTAGCTTCGGAGTATCACTTTTAGTCCTCCGAACCTAAATTCGTCCCGAACCTATGGACAATTACTTTTTCATCCCATTTTTTTTACATTTTCGTCCCAAATCCCAAATTCTTTTTCAATTATATTTATTGTATCAAAGTAGTAATAAGTTTGGGGTCCACTACTTGCGAATTTCACCAAACGATCAACATCAAAGTCATAGATCTAGGTCTCACGGATCCTCTCGTTTTGGAATCGCTCGATTCGGAGTACGTCTGCGAAAGTTATGATTTTACTACCAAAACGCGATGAACTAAGCCTACCAATCGCAACTCTCCCGAAGCTCACCCAAAAATGTTCTCCCTTGCGCCGAGACAACCCACGCGTTCCATGTTTCCCACGCGCTCTCCATCGCCCTATCCCACGGTCCTACCCTCCACTCCCTCCTCGCCTGCTCGTCACTCAGCTTGTCAACGTGCTATCTGCCTTCGACGACAACCGCATCGACCGTTGGTTGTGTTTGTGTCGATTGGTTTTAAAACCGTTTGGTTGAATTCATCGTCCTTTGGGGAAATAGGTGTAACTTTTTCGTGTGGACTCCGATTTGGATGATTCTAAATCGTGTTTGTCTGCGACACGATTACGTACGACTTTGTTATGTATTTTGTGGTTTGAGTTAGCGTTTCTGAGTTTTTGGGTGAGTTTTGGGAAAGTTGCGATTGATAGGCTTAGTTTGTTGCGTTTTGGTAGAAAAATCATAACTTTCGCGTACGTACTCTGAATCGAGCGATTCCAAAACGAGAGGATCCGTGAGACCTAGATCTACGACTTTGAATAGAGCGTTTGGTGAAATTCGCAAGTAGTGGACCCCAAACTTAATACTACTTTGATATAATAAATATAATTGAAAAAGAATTTGGGATTTGGGACTAAAATGTAAAAAAAAGGATGAAAAAGTAATTTTCCATAGGT
Organism: Hypericum perforatum; assembly: GCA_012979155.1. Lineage (NCBI taxonomy): Eukaryota > Viridiplantae > Streptophyta > Magnoliopsida > Malpighiales > Hypericaceae > Hypericum > Hypericum perforatum. The sequence continues at coordinate 50,879 of SOPF01028544.1, forward strand.
TTGGGACGAATTTAGGTTCGGAGGACTAAAAGTGATACTTCGAAGCTAACGTCAGAACTTTTCTAGTCATTTTTGAAGTACAGGATCATATGTCAAAAATCGCGAAACCACAGGACTTATTTTTTACTTTATTCATCATTTAGGTATCAGGGACAAAGAATTTCCCACAACTTATTCACACATATATATAATAAATAAATTATATTGAAGCAATAACAATAATAAATAAATTATATTGAAGCAATAACAAGATTTCGTGATTACGACACATGATTGTGCTCTTCGGTGGTGCAACTCACATAACATAAAACTGAATTATTTAAATCCTCGAGGTCAATTTTATTAGACCCACTTCGGATTCGGTATCTATTGACCACGACGACAACGAACTAACGAATTCTGAGATGGAGAGTAACTCCTATTTTTAGTTTTGTATCTTAGAAAAATATTCTCTGACAAATGAAATTCAAGTTCAATTTCTTAGATCTACCCCATTTTATAAGGTAATCTCAGATAGTTATCATCTAAAAGCATATAATGCATTTCACGAGTCTCTCAAATTTCAAGTTTATTAGCAGCAGTTCCCATCTAGCAAACAAAATGTAAGATTCTTGGAAATTGACAAATAACTTCTTGAGCAATTGCTTTGTTAAATAGAAATATTTCATAAAAAAACAATGTATGTTTTAATGTTGAATAGTTCTTTTCCCTAAAGATTAGGTTTTGCGTAAATAACATGGAAAATTATCTAAAATGAATAGAAGGAGAAATGGAGACAAATGATGAGCTTATCTGATCCCTCTTGAGAAAGTAAGCCATAAAAAGTATTGTTTATTAAAAATTATGTTTATCTGATTTTGTTGACAAAATTTTACAAATATTAACTACACAATAAGTGAATATTCTAAATTTTAATTCATTGTTCTAATTAAGTATACAAAGTTGTAATGTATTGGAATAGTTATTGAAATAAAATAGTTGTATAAATAGAGTGTTAAATATGATTGGGGCTAAATGATTTGTTATCTCACACTACTTTGGCGGCGAAATCATTTGTTATCTCACACTACTTTGGAGGCAAAATGATTTCTTATCTCACATTGCTTTGGACTATTCTAAATTAGATTATTGACAGTAACTTAAGATATGTATTAGCCATACTAACCATTTTGAAAGAAGCCTTAGAGATTATTTGCATTATTGTTTTTCAAAGTGTGTCGTTGAACATCTCATTGTGTCCTACTACAAAGATGGATATTTCTATACAATAACTTTTTGAAATCTGTTTAGGCAATACATCTTGTAATACTTAAATATGATTTGGAAAGTAAAGGCATGAATCTACAATAATCCTTAGTAACATTTTTTGTAGTACAAACATTTGAAATATAAGTACCTCATATGGCCAAATTAGAGACATCAATTATTAATTTCGTGTTTGACCATGTAGCAAATCATAATGCATCATATCAAATGACTTCTTATTTTTAAAGGAAATTTTGCAAACATCTAAAATATGTAATATTGTAGACATTTCTTGTTTTTGATTGAAAATTTTGCAGTAATTAACTACACAAGTGTCTTCTTTAAATTCATTATTTGAATAAAGTGTACAAAGTTGTATTGTCTTGGATTAGTTATTGAAATAAAATTGTTGTATAATGGAAGAATAAGTACGATTGAGACGAAATAATTTGTTATCTCACACTACTTATCATAAAAAATTAAGACTTGGAGCTATAAGATTCAAACATATTAAGAGTAATTTAATATATGTATTATACATATTAAACTGAATGTTATAACCTATACCTTCTCGAATAGAGTTTTTCTCACCGGTACGTACAAGGTTTTGAAAAAAAATCAATAATTATAAGATCAAAGAGACAAAAAAATGTCATACTGTTATTATCACATTAAAATTTTACTATTGTCAAAAAAAAATACACATGTGGGATTTCTTTTGCAAAAATCGCAGGACCAAAATAAAAAAATATTAATTGGTATCGCAAGAAGAAAATGTTACTCTCGCAAAAAAATATGAAAAGATAAAAAAATTATGAAAATGCAAAGGTCATTATCGCATAAAAAAAATGAAAATAATTTTGCTAGATTTTGAACGATACAAATTGACTTGTACAGTTCGTATTCAATCCATTCTCGGACCCGTACACCTAGTAATTCTATAATTCTGTGCCTATGACATTCAAAATAGAAGTACAAAAGTAATTAATGAGTTACACCCAGGCATCGAGATAAGTGGACCAGAACCAGTAGATATATATTTTGTTCTCCCAATACCTCACATATGATAACAATTACAATGATTCATTTAATAATTGGTTTAAGATGCAAATAGATTTTTTTATATAAATTTTACTATTTAGAATCAAATATTATCAAATTTTATTTTATGGATAATTCTTTAACAATATTTCTAAATCATGAAGTTTAAATACAAATATCTTATCATTTTGAAAAATTCATTTTTGTTTGTCTTTCTTAAAAATATTGGTATATTCATGAGTTTTTTACATAATTTTATATTTTATGGAATTTGGAGTTAAGATCATATTAGCATTATATACTCCTTCCTTGTGGCAATTTTTAAAGATATTTCTCCGGAACAAAATTTTAATGAGGACAACAAATGTAACTTAGTATTTAAACAAAACAATTTTACTGAACTCTCGTATTGTATATCAGTAAATGCTATTACTAGATATGTTCTAAAGAAAATTTTTTACACCATCTCAATATCATATTTGTACTATAAATCTCTTCAATTTTTACAAAACTTTGTATCCTTAGACATAAATACATTGTTTTCTTGTATAGATCCTGACTCAATTTTGCATAAACAAATTACAAAAAAAAAAAAAGATTACTTCCAGTTTTATTGTCTCAAAGCCCCGGATGGAGCAAATTACAGGGCCATACTTTTTAGCCTGCCACTTCCGGACATGATATCTCTCTCATTTCAAGAACAAACGGACAAACACTCACCTAAACTTAAGATGAAAAAAACTAAAAGGAAAATTAATCTCAGAATAAAAATATTAAAAGTGCTAAAATAATCAATTAACTCTGAATAAACCCACAGGATAATTCCATAAGTAGGATGGCAGCTTCTTCAACGTCCCGAGAGAAGGCTCCTTGGAAAGCGGAGTTGTTGCTCAAACTTAGTGCAATTTTTTCGAAACAAAACTTGGTGTTTTGAGGAGGCTTATTACACGATTTCTTTGACTGTCCAATGTTGTGGCTCATGCGTGGTTTCTTTTCCTTGTGAGCTAGCAACTTGTGGTTAGTCTTTGAGCTTGATGACGCCTCCGCGGTCACTACCGCGCCATTTTCCGCTGCAGCGGCCGCGGCCGCGGCCCGTCTGGCCTTCCTTTGCCGTATCCCACAGGCATTGCACAGTGTCTGCATCGACCATCAGCCAAAAACTTCTAAGAGATTGTTTATTTCTAATCAATATATACACACACAAAATTAGATAAGTATTAACATACGTACGTTTTAGTTTTAGCCAGATCTTAAAAATGACAAAAATTAAAATGTGTGGTAATCAAGTTGATTAAGTACTGGAAGAAACAGTTTAGTATGTAATTCTATCGTTTTTCCAACAATATGGTTTTTAGCCTATTAGTAAGCACCATTAATTAGTCCACAAAGTTGAATATGGGATTTTAGTTTAATATGGTACTTATCAGAAAAAAATGAATATGGCCATTTAAATAGACATGAAAAAATTCTTATTGACACCTACATCAACTGATAAAAGAATATTGTTTTTCATGATTTGATTATAATATACTTAATTATATTTGAAGGAAGGAAGTAGCCAGTATACCTTAGGACCACGAGGGCCACTCCTCCAAAGAGGGGTGGTGGTTGTATTACAATCCGAGCAAACTCTGATTGAAGCAGCCGTACTATTGTTGTTGTTGCTCGAGGAGGAACTTGTGCTTATTTCATTGACATGGTACCGCTGATCTTGGAACTTGAGGGTGAATTTCATGGGCTTATCATCATCAGCTTTAGTCAACGATCCGTTAGCGCTCATCATCTTCTGCATCAGCCTCATCTTTGAGGGCATCCATTTGCCTCCACAGCTTGCTTCCCGGTCCTCTGATCGGATCTCACTCGACTCGAACTTGAGACCATAGTTTGTCGTGCCATTAACAGCTGGTTGGAATGGGGACGAGGAGATTGGATGCTGATGATCACCTGATGATCTTTCATAGAACTGAAGACCCTGATCATATAATCAAGATCACATAGGTCATGATCCGCTCAATTTAATAATTGTTTAGTCTGCGAAAATTATTATGTGAATAGAAGACAAGTTATAAAATGATCTAAAGTTGAAAGAAATATGAAGAAAAAAAAAAGTGGCCATACACGTTTCCATGTGATCATACAAGAGCAAAAGTGTATGTATATATCCATATTCGAACCGGATAAAAATTTCTGATGGCGGTAAAACCACGTATAAATAAATAAACATCAATCATGAGTGCATAAAAATGATCCCAAGAAAAAAGACAAACCCTACAAGACAAAAGGTACTGTAACACATATGTAGGTATACCTTTGTAGGATGATCATGTTGTTGTTTTGGCTCCCCAAGAAGAAGTACACTTGCTCTCGGATCTCGCGCCGCGGTAACGAAAGAAGGAGAACCGTTACTAGAAGAAGGCAGATGATGATTAGGAGGTGACAAGAAGAGCTGCAAGTGCTGGTCCTCCTTTGGAAAGGAGCCCGAAGAGGGTCCTGTGTTCAGGTAGACCGGAGTCATGGAAAGAGATCAGAGAGAGAGAGGAACGTGGAGGACACAGTTATATGATAGGGTAGAAGATGACCAATTAGGGAGGCTAAAATGGGCTTTAATAGGGTGGTAAGTCTATTATAAAGGAGAGAATTTTTCGTAAAATTTTATAACGCTCTTTTCTTTTAATATAGTTTTACATACTTTTAAAATTACAATAATATTACTCGGAAATGTTAAATTGTGGGGAGTGATCAAGAGAAGCGAGGTCGAAATGGGATATGGCAGAGTGTATAGGGACCCCAAGGTACTGGAAGCAATTCTCGTGACCTGGAGGCACCGAGAAGACAAAACCATTTTAGTACGAGACAAACTAAAAGGAGGTATAGAATGCTACTACTCGTACCCCTGGCCCCAGTGTGACAAAAATTATAGTATTTTTTAACAAATATTTGGATGACACAATGCGTAAATAAATTTCACGGAAATCTATAGTGCAATTTTTACGAGTGTAATAATTCCGTTACATTTGTACTCTTTTTCGAATTTCTTTAAGAATTAAATGAATTATGGAGCATTTAATGAGATATACCCTACGGTTCACGTGCTTTTTATTTGTCCTTCTTATGTGGAAAATAGTGATTACAATCTATAGGTTGATGAATATTAGAGTTGTGATTCTGCAGTAATTTGTTAAATCAATTCTCGATAATTTATCAGTCAATATCTTTTTAGATTACTGAAATTTCGCGGTCCTAACCTATCAATTTGATGAGGTTTTATGTTATGAAAGGCAGCAACCTAAGTATTAGTATGCATTAAATAAAATACAGGTTCTCGCAGGGCTTCCCCCTTTTGCAAGGAAGTTCATTAAATTCCAGGTAGTGATAGAACAGTTCATTTAATTCACTATTTAATATGTAGGCGGGTCAAAGTTAGGATCACTTATTAGCATTCTCATCCTCACCTATAAAAGATTAAGGACAAAAACATTAAACATCCAACAATCAATAGGCAATAAATAATTCGTTCGTCCAGTTTATCCATGAATCTTTGTTACAATTCATATATCTTAATTAATTTGAATTTAGATTAATCAGTCCAATAAATATTAATAAAAAACATAAAACCCGCTAGCTAATTAATACTGATGATGTTCCTTTCATTCCTTTATTTGTTGTCAGATATTTCCAGAAACCCTACACAATGTCTTAATTAGAGAGGAACTACCGAAATTGATGAAACCAATATCAAGAGGCAAACCAAGAAATTGTGTGAAGCGCAGCGCATAAATTTAATTAGAAGGTATCCAAGGTATTTTCTCAGGAATTAAGAAAATAATTCGTTGATTACAAATAAAGCGCTGAACACTTTTTTTTAAGAGAAATAAAAGGTTTCAACATATACGTTCCAACACAACACTTTTTGGAGAGTTTTTCAATTTAGTTCTTATGAATAAAGAAAATGTTAGGAAATCGACCTGAATGCGCAGCAGAATTATATATGTATTAACGCAAAAAAAAAAAAAAATAAGAACGTAAAACGGACACGAAAACTTGTTTGTTCTTAGCAAATTTCTAGGGAGATATTTTTTACTAAAGAGACATTAGTTCGCCTCAAACTCATACATTTGAATCAGAGTCTCTATCTATTTAAAGAAAAATCCCAATACATACATAAATACAACTAAGTTAAGATAAAAATCTTACATTTTGAGCCATTTAATATATTATATATATATATATAGAAGGAAGAATTGTCCTTAGCGTCGTCGTGCATGGAAAGCAGTGCCTTCAAGCACCAGAACTAATTCCCGCCCATATTGAGATATATACATGTTCAGAAAAAAATTGTTCAAATAAAACTCCATAATGTTCAATCATAGACACTCGAAAATTAAATTTTAGAAAAGTCAGGAGAGCAAGTTGAGGAGGCGTTCGCAGATCTGAGAGATCGGTGAGGCAGCAACTGGCAGTAGATTTGCATGGGAAGGAGGATCTCGTAGACAAAATAAAATAAAATGCTTGCTCAGGGGGATAGCGACAGCGTGCCCACAAAACTTGACGCCGAGAATGATCTTCAGCTTTCTCATCTTTCAGGTTCTATATGATCTTCTCTTTTTCTTACCATGCTCTCTGCTGGATTTTGGACCAGCCTTTTTCTTGTACGTTTCTAACAGATAAAGTGATGTCGGTATATCAAATTGAGTTGGTGTTAAGAAAATTTGGGTTTAAGTCCTAAGAAGGTAAAAGATGTAATTAGAAATTATTTTTATAAAAAGATTTCGATAGTACTCAATGGGAGACAGACATTGTCCCTATTCACAGGGACTAAAAAGATATTGAATTACATTATAGTAATAATTTTGTGAGATATTAATTTGTATGTATAACAATATTGATTTGTCTTATATTATTTTTTCAATCAAGTAAATTTTATTTATTTGTGTAATTCTACTTGGAAATGTTTTTCAATTTCTACTGAATTAAGTATCGCTTATTCTCATCTCTGGGTCCTTCCCCAAGTGCTTAAATATCAAGACTGCGGAAATTAAAGGTCTTCCAAGCGCCACATACCGCATATGATATGGTGACCTCAGGGCTGGTTAGCCGAGCAGGATAATGTTTCTGAAATTTAGTGCATGGATAGAGCAAAAATTAGGAAGAAATCCCTTTTTCGGGTATACATCGCGAAAACTCGAGACAGGAGAACAAGTAATGGATCTCGAGTAATCCAAACTGGCTAGCTCCAATGCTCCAATGTCGTATTCTAGCATCCATCCGCCATTCGAGTTCTTGAAATCCATGTTTTTTAGTTTTGTAAGAATTTAACGTATGAATCCATGGGACTAACTCCTTATATTTTTCTTTAATTTATACGATAAATCTCGAGTTAAAAAACACGTGAGAAAACACGGTCGTACAAGTAATACATTGGTAAATCAGATCATATTCACATAGACAGATTGTAAGAATCATGAATTTAAAGACCTATTTGGCATGTTTGTAAAATTATAGGAACCAAAGGGTAAATTACCTATTTAGGGTTTCTGTTAGAAATATAAATAGACCTCACCTAATCATTTTAATTTTATGATAATTCCCTCATACTTGTGAAGGTGTGGAACACCACGTAACCTTAGGAAGAGAGAACGAAACTACCCAACCATCTCACCACGAAGAGGGTAAGCTATTCACGATGTCCTCCCTCATTAGACTAAAATTGACGATCGATTGTTAGTCCTTAAATAAATTCAAAATTGTTATTATGCCACTAGGGTCGAGGGGAAGATCAACTAACGGAGAAGGAGACGAATCGGTTTCGTGGGCAAGAACAGGTAAGTGGAATTTCCTTTTCGAGTCTATCTAAAATCAGAATCTGACTGAAATTGGAATCTAAATGAAATCGGATTTTGACTGAAATCAGATTTCAATTCAGGCCTGAACATATGCAAATGTTAGGAACTCTGATTTGAGTTCGATTCTGGAATCAAAATTGAAACCGGGATTTTTGAATTTTGAATTATATGCGGATTCGTGTGCTTTGATGGTGACTCATTTTCCTAATTTGATGATTGATTATGAGTTGGATTCGTTTCAGTTTTGACAATACTTTGGAATCGTATATGTATGAGATTGAGTGATGTGATAAGATTTATGATAAGTTCTGTTATGAGTTATGCGATATGAAACCTACGGAATAATTAATTGGCTAAGTAGTTGGTTAAGTGCAGTTGGTTAGGACACTGCTCCGGAGTTATTATTTTAGTTAGTTAAGCTTAGTTGGCTAAGTATTAGTTGGTTAGGGAATTCGTGTTAAGTGCTTGATTGAGATGAAAGTATATTTAAATTAATTTCGCTTACTGAGTTTATTCAACTCACGTCAGTCGTATGTGTTCAAATCATTCGAGCGAGGATCGGGACCGAGATTAGAGAGAGCTTCTACTGCATTCCATCATCATGTGGTTTATGAACTTTAGTATTTCAGTTTTAAAGACAAATACTGTGTTTGGCCTTATGTTTCAGATTTGTATTTTTCGTTGAAATAAAAGTCTGGTGCCTAGGGATATTTATTTATTGGCATTTGTCACTTTCTTATTTCGGGTCGTGACACAGATGAACCAATTTTGATAAGTACATTATGAATTCTTAACGTTAATCTAAACAGATTAAATAACGTGATTTGTGGTCCTAAACTTTCGAATTTAATATTGTAATCCGAATCTAGGATTGTCAATCCTAAATCCTAGTGATAATATAGCCAAAAAAAGAACATACGCAATCTTGTGTTATGAATTAACGTTGTCAATCTCAATCCACGAACACACAACACGAATAATTCAAACAATGAACAACCAAGAAAATCAATCAATATAAAAACAACTCTTGATTACAAGGTATCAAAATACATAGTTGTTCGAATAATACGAATTGTTGATTACAATCCCCTTGAGAGAAAACGATCAACAACTAATCAAAAATTAGGTCTAAAAATACGTCGTCTTCTACCAATACCTCACTATTCTATTTATACTAAAAGAAACTCCTAAACATGTTAGAATCACCTTCTCCGCAGGGCCAGCACCCGCTGATCAGCTAGTGGCTACTTGGTCTTCAAAAACTCCGACTTCTAATGCCCAGCGGTTGTTGGGTCTTCTGAAATAAATTTCCATTCCTCGTCAAACCTTCTTGTGATTCCAACCATTCTCGTCCTGCTTGCCAACTTCTCCGCATACTTACAAAACACAAGAAACTAACAACAATTACATTTCTTGACTCAACACGCAAAACAAATGGCTCAACAAAATACGACACAAATATACCCAAAACTCGACTAAATATCTACCCGAACAAGACTAATTTGACTGGTGTTTACACACATCATATACCTATTGGCTCACTTTTTGGTATTGAAGTTGGAACTTTATTTATAATGTTATATTACACGTGGTATAGTAAATGGTTTATATTCAAGTATCTTTTAAAATTATGGTGGTCTTACATGGTTTATTTTTTTCTTTTCTATTCTCAATTGTAACTTTGTGATGTAGTTGACTAAAACCTAACATATTTAATAATTACTCATCGTAAAATTTTATTTTTTTAAATCCTAATCTATTACATGTTAGAGCCAGGGATTGAACCCATGATCTCAGCCCACCACACCCCACTCAATGCCACTGGACCAAATGATCTCCGCCATTACTCATTGTAAAATTATTGAAGCGTAAACATATTTAATTTTGAAATTCTTTCATGATATTTACCAAAAAAATATACTTAGTATAATTAAATAACTTAAACATATCTACCACAATGTCAAAATATTTTACCGAAAGACTAATCATCTAAACATTATCACTTTCTTACTGTGTATAGATAAACATTAAATTACTCAAGAAATTATCATGCTTAAAGGCATTATTACTATTATATAGAACTCAAAACACATATCAATTGGTTAAAAAAAATTTCCACCTCTTCACCAAAAAAAAGTTCTTTCCACCTTCCTGATCATTTTTTTATTTCTTTTCCTATTTCGTATTGAGAACCGGTAAATTCCAGGCAAAATTTAATTGACCGTCGTAAAAGATAAGCGTCGAATCGGGTCCCAGTTGACAAATGGAAGGATTGGATAATTATTAAACCTGAACCTCGTCATTGTTCTTAAATTCTAGACAATTATATCTCCAGCCAATAAATATCCAATCGCAATCGCCGGGGACAGATAAATACAATAAATAAAAGAAAAAAAAACACAGCTGTACCATCACAATAAAACAATCAAGTACTCATGGACAAGTGAACGATAGAGCTCAGGAAATAAGCACCACCCAATACAAATATTTTAGTTGTGTTTCGTCCTTGATAACGCTGAATGACCGTATAAATGTTTAGGAAACTTTTTGGATTGATCTTATAATTTATAAGACCGAGAGAGGTGCTACGTATGAGTCATACTAGTCACTCCCTGAATGTTAGCAATTTTTTTAACAATAATAATTCTTTTTATTAACTTTAAATATTTAGAGTCACGATCGCACTTAGAATGATTCATCTAGTGACATATATTTTTTTATTATTAAGAATTGAACTCAATTTTCTTATTATCCAACTCCGGTTAATTTGAAGATTTACTGTATAGTTTTTTTTTAACAGAGCAAATGACCCCAGTTACAGAGGCATCTCATGGCCCCCCACTTTGATCTTACTGGACTTCTAATTGCATGTCAAAAATCTCATGTAAATAAGAAAAATATACTAATTTGGATTAATATGTAACTCGTGCAAAGATTGGTATATAATGTGCCATCCGCTTGTTAAATCAATAAGATTAATTTGCGTAAAATATATTTTTAACCTACGTACAAGCAACCATACACTTGGGCTCTTTCCTCTCTTTGATGTTTTCTTCGGGGGTTTTACAGAGGCTTTGCACCCTAATGTTAGTCATGAGGGAACTAAATGCCCATTGTTGTATACTTGTAAATATTTATACAAGGAAAGAAATCCATTTTTCCAAAAAAACAAAAGCACTAATATGTTGTGTTATTACATCCAAAAAATCTCAAATTTAAATATTGTGAAAATAAATGTGTTACATATTTGTTCAAAAAAAATTTCAAATTTTCAAATATCTCGTACTACAAACACGAATTAGTAGAGACAATATCCTACGATGTTCCACAGTAATTAATATTGCCATGAATAATATTGCGCACTGTTGGGCCTACCAGAGTATAAATGGGCTTCAGAAGTATAAGATGGAAGTTTCAAATATGGGCCTAAAGAAACATGTTAACTTTTCCCGCCTGGCTGCCGTGTTGCGTCGGGCGTAAATAAGCAACCCCACCCATCACACACGACACGACAGGGTTCCAAAGAGATCACAAGGTAAGGCTGGATAAGATTAAAATGGTTTTCACCTTATTTGTCACGAGTTTTTTTATATAAAAAACAATAGAAAAAATATGGGTCCCCCCAATTATGCCCGCAAATGTTGGACTTTGATCATGTGCTGCATTATTAGGGCGTGTTGAATGTTGTTATTGTTGGAAAAATTGAATAAGACAGAAGAGAGAAGAGAAATAAATAATGACGTGAAGATTAGTTTGACTTATCTTTGTTAAATTTTTTACCACATCGGATTGTACAACGAGGAATAATAAATTTATAAAGAAATGTGTGTTATTAGACTTGTAAAAATTTTGTGAAAAAAATAGTCCTCGCGTTCAATACAAATCTATGATTTTGCCCTCCTGTACGCACTTTCTTGGAAGAATCTGTTTAATCCTAGAGAGTTATTGCAGTTCAAAAGAGTTTGACCATCAGTTTTTACGGTAAATTTTCATTATTAATATTAACATTGTAAAAAAACTTCAACATACATATACACAAAAGCCCCATATCCGAGGGTGACCTTGTACTCAAGCCGAGAATTTTACCAAAAATCTAAATGTCACAAAATCTATAAGAGAAAGGACCATAGAGAAAAATGTTTATCCAGAATATGGGCAATGTGGGGTTATTTTGGCCTAATTGCCTAACCATTTCATGATTACTGTTTTACGTAGCAACACGCAGGCAACTAATTATTTTTTCAAATAGATATAACATTATAAATGTTCTCCAAAATTAACTACAGACAAACTAAAAATTGAGTAAAGACTAATAATCTACTTGCTCTTGGAGAATTGGTTTACAACTTAGGAAGAGATGGTTAAATAAAAATGAATGTATTATGAGATCACACCAAATAATTTTGGGTGTTTGTGAGATAGTTACAAAACTTGTGGACTAAGTTTCGTAGCGATATAAAACACTTGAGAGAAACCAATTCTCATTATGAATGAAAATTGGCTGAAAGGTATTATGGTTATAGGTTTCTAGATTGTGGATTTGTGGGAATTGTTCCACGCCCAAGGTCTTATCTTTTTAAGAATATGGGTAGATATTTAGGTATGCCTCTACTACACGGGCGAATTACAAGGCAGACATATTCTTACATCTTAGATAAAGTGCAGGATAGAGTTCAAGGGTGGTGTGCGGAAAGACTCTCCTTCACTGGCCGTGCTACTTTATCGCAAGCGGTTATAGCTGCCCTTCCTTCCTACGCGATGCAAACAACGAAGCTACCAATGGGACTATGTGATGCTATTGAAAAAGCTCAACGAGGTTTCCTATGGAGTTCCACATCCGTGAAGCGGAAAGCACATCTTGTTGCTTGGCCTGTAGTATGCTCGCCTAAAGTGATGGGTGGACTAGGATTAAAAAAGCTGAGGAGTCAAAATGCAGCTATGCTAATGAAGTTAGCTTGGAAATTACTCACCGACCGTACATCCTTGTGGGCGCAGGTCATTTGGAAGAAGTACATCAAAGCAGATGACTATCCCCCACAAGTTTCTTGTACTCCAGCTAGTTCTCTGCTATGGAAGGCGCTTGTAGCCTTATGGCCCACCATGCTATGAGGAGCACAATGGATTATCCGAGACGGTCAAACAGCTCAATTCTGGACTGATTCATGGCTGGACAAAGACTTGATCCTTATTAACCACACCACAAATGCCATCCCCGAAACAGCGGGCAACCTGAAAATAGCAGACCTGGTCAACGATGAAGGTAAGTGGAAGTGGGATTTCATTGAACCATTCTTACCTAATCATATTTTACTGCGAATTACAGGGCATGCCGTACCTCAACAAGATAGTGGGAGAGACACTCTCAAATGGGGATGCGAGCAGAATGGAGCTTTCTCCACGAAATCGGCATATGAGCTCTTAGAAGGAGAATATGCTAGCCAAGACCACCGCGCATGGAGTACACTTTGGAAGTGGAGAGGCCCTCAATGCCTTAAACGTATTGTGTGGTTGATAGGACATGGGAAGTTAATGACGAACGCCATCCAGAAACATAGGAAGCTCACTAATAGTGCAACTTGTCCATGTTGTCATATGGCGGATGAGACGGTCTTGCATACTTTTCGCGACTGCCCCAAGGTAACTGATGTTTGGAAATCAATGCTAAGGAGAGAAGGGGTAAAGGTGGGAAATTTCTTCACTATAGGTCTATTGGATTGGGTTGATAATAACCTACGAGCTGCTCCTAAATGGCAATCTGCCTTCATTGTTGCTTTAAATGAGTTCTGGAAATGGCGGAATACTATGGTGTGGGGAGAAGGTGAAAATCGACCATCCAACCAAGCTGGAGCTATCTATGCTAGGTTAAGAGAAATTGACGCAGCTTGCTCTACTAGCTACAAAATGCGAGTGGGACCTGCTAGAGAGGTTCGGCTGATTGGTTGGGACAAACCACTACAAGATTGGGTAATGCTCAACACCGATGGGGCAATGAGACGATCGGTACACAAAGCTGCAGCGGGAGGGTTACTACGAGATCATGATGGCAATTGGGTGGGAGGGTTTACCTGTAATTTAGGATCCTGTTCAAGTGTGGATGCTGAGCTATGGGGTATCCTCTTTGGACTAGAATGTGCGAGGCAACATGATGTGAAACGGCTACTAATCGCTACGGACTCCTGCATTATTGAAAGGTTCCTGAATGGTCCGCGGGAAGAGGGTGACTGTAGGAACCCCATCTTGGCACGGATATTCCAGAAGCTGAAGGGGGAGTGGATGGTCAAGGTTACCCATGTCTATCGTGAAGCCAATAGATGTGCGGACTTATTAGCGAACATTGGATTCTCACAACCTCTTGGTTGTCACTTTCTCCAGCAACCTTCTTCTATGGTAAGGTCTATTATGCTAGAGGATATTGGAGATGTTGCACTTCCACGCTCGATTGTTTTAGATGATGGTGCAAGGTCACAATTTGCGACATACCAAACGTCAAGGGAGAATTTACTCTCCCGGGGTACTCTTCCCCTTCCACAGATTTTTTCCCATGAGGTTTCCTGTGGTAGGGGTTTAACGAGGCCAACGGTCGCAACCTTACAAGAGGCAGAAAGGGGACCTTGCACTAAGTAGATTGTACTTGGCCATTTATCTTAATATAAAGGGGCACTAGCCCCTCCAATTTACCAAAAAAAAAGGTCTTATCTTTTTAGAGTTGGGTCAGATCTGTTACAAAACTCATGGACTAAGTTTCGTAGCGATATAAAATACTTGCGAGAAACCAATTCTCAGTGTGAATAAAAATTGGCTGAAAGGTGTTATGGTTATAGGTTTCTATATTATGGATTTGTGAGAATTGTTCCAGATCCAAGGTATTATCTTTTTAGAGTTGGGCCAGATCTGTTGAAGTAATTTTCAATCTAGAATCTATTGGGCTTCATTCGGGACAAGCCCATGCTATAGAACCGTCTTCCCCTTAATGGTATTTGAAATTAATTTTAGGCCAAGTTAATGAGAATAACCATCAAGTTAATATAGGATTTTATGGTATTGTAACCACATATTTACTCACCTTGTTAATGGTCATAGTTATTGTGAAATTGAATGTTGGACGCCTAGGCTCCCTATAAAAGGAGCTCTCCTCCTCCATTCTAAGCACACCATTAGCTTATACTCCTATTAGAGCTCTCTACTTCTCCCTCTAGCATATTTCATTAGTGTCAGAGTTCTACACCACCAAAGGTTCGAAAGGAGTGCAATAATGCTTCCTATTGCACTCGTGATTGGGCGTTGTACTTTGAGAACTCTCTTATTCACGGAGGCCTGAAGCTATAAGACGAGTAATAAGAGTTTAAGGGCACACGGTTAAAACGGGGCCTCGTCCAGGATCAAATCTGAAATTTATGATATCGAGGAAGACTAAAGACGTAAGGAGGTGACATTTTTACGGTCGTGCAAATCGTGTCGTAAGAATACTCTTCTTCAACTTTTATATTATTTATTTGTTTATATATATGTTTGGTAAACCATAATTTACTAATATTAGTTCTAACAATCTTAAACTCCTATTAGAATTTTAATTATTAGTAATTTGGTTTTTTTTCATCAATTGGTTTGTTAAATTTATATATTCGAAGATGTCAGGTTTCATATTCGGCAATCTGTTGTCATATTTTTCTTTTCTGCCATTGCTAGTAGTTCTACAATGTTACATGCGTTAACTTGCTTTTTTATGCAAGCATTGTGTGGCTGCCGAAAGTCTTGAATCCTTCTGTGGAACCTAATTGTTGTTCTGTTTCTTCATTTCTGATGTTGGTCTTAGTTGTCTGACGAAGGTTTTTAGCATAAAAGTGAAGAAAAAAAAAAGTTGGTTTGGAATAATAAGCAAGTTTCATAATTTGTACTAAGTTCAAAATGTCTTATAGGCCATAAACATTTTTCTGGGATTTTGTTTAACCTATGCATGATTAAGTTCGCTAGTCATTGTTAGTATCAGTTTGATTAATCATTTCACTTCTGGTTGATCGGGTTTTATATAATTAAGCTCATTAATTTGTTTTACTTGCTGTTGTTACGTTTCTACTAAATTTATAGTCATACTGGGTTATCTTTGCGGATAGAAATGGATACATTAAATAAATTATTTGACGATTTCTTTTAATGATTTATGGTGTCGTGAAATTATTTAATAGCATAGATATATTTCTGTTACGAGCGTAACTTAGTGATTGGCATTTATTTAATATCATGCCTTTTGACTACTGTTTGTGGATTTAAAATAGATTACAATATTAATTTTACTATACTGTCGTAACCCATCAATTGTATCCGTATTTCGTATAATTTCAGTTGAGATTTAATTATCTCTCATGCAATTTAAAATAATCGTTTGGAATTTAATGAATACATGTGGTTACTTGAGCGTTACCGGAAATAATTGTATATTTATTTCTGAGTGGTTTGGTCTGGTTTGGTTGTGGCATCGGGGTTGAGATATTTGGAAAAATACAACCCTTTGTTAATTGACAGCAACTATCAGGGTTATTAAATTTTTGTGTATGTATTGTAGACAACCATACTGGTCCTTGATTATCCTTTTCGAGTTTAGGATTTCAAAATTTTTTTTATGGTGCGAAGTCATTACTTTTTTTGGCTGTGGATGCATATTGTTTAGTAAAGGGTGATTTCTTCTATGTGACAAATAGAAAGTGCACTTTCATCTTCGTATGAATAACCTATTTATGAGAAAGAAGTTCTGCAACATAAGTAAATTATTTAGATATTATTACTCTAATATACATTGGACTTGCAGTTTACATATTCGTGTCATACGTGAAACATGCGTGTGGTTGTGAGCCGTGGAATTGAGCACAAGTCGTGATCTACAGAATTGTGGATGTTTGGTCCAAGTCGTTAATTTTTATATATTTGGAAAATATAAATAGTTGAGATGAATATCACCAACAACATGAACGCTGAGGTTCCAAATATAAGGACTAGCGACGATGAGGTCGTGATGTCGGGGTATGATAAGTCCATTATTGAATTGTCAATTTGAGGATTCGGAGAAATTCAAGGATAGTAATACCAAGAAGTGACAACGTATGATAATGTTGTTCTTAACTATCTTGAACTTAACTCGATATCTTAAAGAGAGTATATCCAAGGAGGATGTTAGAGTTTTTTTTTAACTCTTATCCATGATGGTTTCCAAGTGGCAATGGTGATTAGAAAAATTATCGCCATATTGGAAGGACCTCAAGATGTATCTCAAATAAAGAGGAAGGTAGCGAATCTCGAGGATCTTTTGAGAAGGTTGCGTATCGAGTAAGATAATAGAGAGATTGAGAATAAAACTAAATGGCATGGTTGTCAAGACTAATATTGTGGAAGATCTCGAGATAATAAGCAGAAATGCTTTAGTAATTCCAAAGGAGATGTTTCTTATGTAGAGCAAGTGATTGTTACAAACGTCATAATGCTGAGATCTAAAACTAAAAGTTTGATCATGCTCGTATTGATGAAGCAAGCTTCAAGATCGATTGGAAATACAAGTGTGGGACTTGATTGATGATTGTATGAAATATCGTTATGTCTACTTGATGAGAAGTAAAGACAAAATAATAATTTTATTCCTTCACAATAAGAATAAGTCAAAAATCAACTTGTGAGAAAGATCAAAATCTTTAAAAATGTGGAGGAGAGTATTACTTTCGACCAACTAAGATGTTGGGTAAAATACCTTATAAAGTGAGGTAAGGTCAAGAACCTAACTACGAATTCTTAAAGGTTTGTAAAGATTTTGAATCTTCTTCCTAAAAGGATGAGGATAAGACCTAAGACAGTGGATTGTGTGTTATCAGGTAATGCACTATAAGTCAGATAATTCTGATATCCACATAAATATCATGAAAGCTAGGAATATTTCATTCTTCGAAATTTTTTTCTTACAAAACTTCTAAAGAGGTTAAAAATCAAGTTAACCAAAGTGGGTGCAATGTGGGGGAAGAAAAATTTTATGAAGAATTTGAAGCACCTAAGCATGTATAAATGAATGAATATAATGGAAAGTTTAGATATATATGTCATAGACATAAATCTGTGAGAACCGTTATTGAGAATGGATTTAATATCTTTAGACTATATAAAGTCAAAGGTAAAATATCACGGATCCATTAACTAAGGGTCTAATAAAAGACCTAGTTAAGGTATCATTGAGGGAATGGGATTAAAGCCCACGAAATGACCTAAACCCATGATGATAACTTAACTTGGATCGTAAACCCCGATCAACAAGTTCAATGGGACAACCAAATTATAAAGTTAGGGTCGAACAAAGCACTCAGCAAGTTGAGTTCCCTACCTATTCTTATGCTAAAAGAGTGATAGACCTGTCCATGGGAAGGTTAAGCTTTAAGCTTTTAATGATCCTTATACTTCGAGTATATATATAAGTGGGGTATGGCAGGATACTCCTTATAAGAGATCATCTATATCGAATGTGAAGGGGTCGCTTCTATGAGATGAGTTAAGGGCTAAATCTCTAGAGCATTTGATGAAAATTTCTAAGGCAGTCCAGGGCCAAAATGGACACAACCGAAAGAACCGAGTAGTGATTTGAGAAGGAGTTGTGTGAGTACCTTTGTCTTGGTATACACAAAATGTTGAACAGTTCAAGGCATCGCGTCTGCTAGTTGGCAAGTATATCTGAAGTTATTTCACTAAGGAAGGTTCAAGGCTTTCAACCACCTTTCCTGATGCAACAAATTCTCGCAGAACTTCAAGTTGCATGTAAAAGTGGTAGGCTCATATCATATAAGCCATTTTGCATTCATGTGGGGGATTGTTGGAGAATTAGTTTACAACCTAGGAAGAGATGGTTAAATACAAATGAATGTATTATGAGATCACACCCAATGGTTTTGGGTGTTTGTGAGATCGTTATAAAACTCGTGGACTAAGTTTTGTAGCGATATAAAATACTTGCGAGAAACTAATTCTCAGTGTGAATGAAAATAGGCCGAAAGGTGTTATGGTTATAGGTTTCTAGATTGTGGATTTGTGGGAATTGTTTCAGGTCCAAGGTCTTATCTTTTAGAGGTTGGCCGAATCTGTTGAAGCGATTTTCAATCCAAAATCTGTTGGACTTCCTTCGGGACAAGCCCATGCTATAGACCTTCTTCCCCTTAATGACATTTGAAATTAATTTTAGGTCAAGTTAATGAGAATAACCATCAAGTTTAAATAGAATTTTATGGTATTGTAACCACCCATTTACTCACCTTGTTAATGGCCTTAGTTATTGTGAAATTGAATGTTGGACACCTAGGCTCCCTATAAAAGGAGCTCTTCTCCTCCTTTCTAAGCACACCATTAGCTCACATTCTTCTTGGAGCTCTCCACTTCTCACTCTCTAGATCATAGCATATTTCATTAGTGTCAGAGTTCTACACCACCAAAGGTTCTAAATGCGTGCAATAATGCTTCCTATTGCACTCGTGATTGAGCGTTGTACCTTGGAAACTCTCTTACCCACGGAGGCCTAAAACTATAAGGCGGGTAATAAGAGTTTAAGGGCACAAGGTTAAACCGTGGCCTCGTCCAAGATCAAATCCGAAGTTCGTGATATCGAGAAACTAAAGACGTAAGGAGGTGACATTTTTACGGTTGTGCGAACCGTATCGTAAAAATACTCTTCCTCAACTTTTATATTATTTATTGGTTTATATATATGTTTAGTAAACCATAATTTACTAATATTAAACACTTGCTTATCTCAAATAATCTACTTGCTAGTCACAGGACTAGTATAATCTATGGGGAACGATTCTATATAAAAGATGAGATCTTGATATTAAAGAATTAGAGCATTTTAGTCACACATAGATACGGCTTAAAATAGATAACTAAGTTAATATTCTCAATGAGTACTTTATACCAGAATATGTCAATTTCGAACATTAAGGTAGATTGTCGACGCCTACTTCTCTCAGCATCGTATTAATCTTCCGGGAATGTTCTTTGAAAGGAATCTTCCGTAAAATGGGTGTACTGTAAGTTGATTTAACTAGTTTCTTTAAACAAAATTAGTTTAATTTCTTCTGATATGGGAACGGTCCCTGCTGAAATGGGCTTACAAGATGGGCCTTTCTCCTATCTAGCCATATGATACACATTTAATAAAAATTTCACCATTATCTCTAATTCCCCAATTTTATACCATCAGTGAATTGCATTCCGCATTCGTCTCCGGTCGGAGCATTGGTACCCCCTGGTCCAATTTACAGGAATAATTGGGAATCACTGTATTGGCTTTCCCTTTTCATGCATCATGTACATTTGACTGCCTATACTCTCGAGCTTACTCGTCCTTCAAATAATTTTGCATTATTTGATGGGGGAGTACTTGATACGTGAAATGTCAGACATAGACATGATGGATCTTATTAATTGCCCGACCTAGTGTCTCTCCCTATGTGCATGCAGGACTCCATAACCTTGACCCGGTACTACTACTATGCAATAATTCTCCCTGTGTCCAGTCTCGTTTTCACTATTTGCAAAAAATAGTTAAATTTTATTTCAAAAAAACAAAACCCAAAACCCTAAAATATTAGAGTTTAGGTCAAATCTGCTAAAATTTTGTACAAATATATGTATTCAAAATGATGATAACTCGATGAATGATTTCTTTTTCCGGCCCATATACACGACCTTGGCAGTAATGTTGATAAATTTGTACTTCCAAAATTTAATAATTCTTAAGACAGATAAATTAACATCATAAAACTCTATGCCTCTAGTCTAAACTCGGCGCTCTCTCTTTTTGGGGGAGTCTTTAACCCATTCATTTCCTTAAGACTACAATGTTAATGATCATCGGAGAATTATTCATCGGAGTGTTAATTAGCCCATTTTAATAAATATAATAATCTACACGCAGATCAATTTCAAGTATATGATACTAATTGAAATCTCATAAATTTGGTCAACCTTCGAATTTTCTTGTTCAAACACCATAACTTAAACCTTTCTTACATAAACCATAACTGGACCGACTAATTAATTAAACTTGGGCCCTATCTACAAGTCCATTCCTTACTTCAGAGATTCTACCTTGACACTGTACGGATACGTTCTCCCTGCCACGTCAGCATCCCCAAAATCCCATTCCATCGCAGCCGTCCATTTCCATGCACACCGTCTCCTTCACGCCGTCGCTTTTCCCGTCCTCCTCCACGACCACACACCACCCGCCGGCGCCGGAGCCAGGTTTCCCGGCGAACTCCACCCCCGACATCACCGTCGACGATGAGTCCGACACCGAGGCCCCGCAGCTCTCCCCCTCCACCGCTGGAGATGAGGAGGAAGACGCCACCTCCGGAGACGTCGGCGAGAGGGCGGCATCCTTCTCCGGCGGCGATATCTCCTCGTAGAGCTCTCGCATTACCACCTCTAACAGCTCCTGGAGCTCCGGCGACAGAAGAAGCTCGTCATCGTCCGTCAGGAACTCGGCCAGGAGCCCGGCGTCGAGCCCTTCGCCATCCGGTGACGTCGTCGGAGAGCACTTCTCCATCTGTACACAAAACGGAGGAAGGGAAGTTTGGTTTTAATGTGTAGTGCTTCAAAAGGGAGAGAGGTGGTTTGTTTATATATATAACAACAATGGTTATTTAAAAAAAAAATAGAAGAGCAATATTTTTTGTTATATCACTTTGAGTTTAATATGGTGATTAATTTATGTTTGGGTTGATTAAAATTTTACTAGTAAATATTTATACTATTATTTAATATTTACTTATATTACTTGGGATTCACCCGACCAAATACCTTTATACTTAAATCTAAATTATTCGACCCGATAAATATCAACTAAAACAATTTTTTTAAAAATTATATAATTATTTGTTAGTAGGAGGGGAAGAGTAGGGGAGGAGGTGACCGGTGGAGTTTTGTTTTTTTTTTAATTAAAGACCGGTGGAGTTTAAAGAGGAGAACTGAAGTGACCCAGAAGATGGCAGAAAGTACTTGCCACGTAGGATTTTAGGTGAAGGAGATTCGATGACGTGGCGATAGTTTGCTCGAAAAAGGCTAAAACCCTCTCTCCCTATTACAACCTGCACTCTTTGTCTTCTCCTTCCATTTAGGTCTTGTTGCCAATTTTACGTCGTTGCCCCTCGTTGGGTCTGACTAGGCCTATGCTGGGAAGGTTGGGACCCAGACAGTGAAAATGTAATAATTAAAGGGTTATTAGGACTTATTTGATCTCAAGAGTTGTTAGAACTTAATGGAGAAATTTCGAATTATATTATTGTAAAATATTATGTAGATCAAATTTGAATTGATGCATTTATTAGTTTATCAAAACAACACATAGTGTAGGCACAAAAAGAATTATAACTTTATATTCAATAGTTAAAGATGATGGGCAAGATATGTTTTCGATTTTTATTTATTTATATCGACTCACTAATATAAATTTGATTTATGTGAAATTTTTAAGATGTAATTTTTTTGACTCACATAGCTAATGTTGATAGGTAAGCACAAAAGGAATTATAACTTTATATTCACTAGCTACATATGATGATGGTATGACATTTTTTTTGTCTTTATCTATTTATACCGACTTACATGATCGACAAATTAAAATTAAAATTATATCAAATTTTTTTACAGGTGATCGTTGAAAATGATCGTTTTTTCAACTTGTGGTTAACATTACTCTGATTCTAATATCTCAAAGACGAGACATGATTAAATTAAAACAGCATCTTAACATTGTTGATTTACGTTTTTGTTGGCATGATAGGTAAGATATTGACCGTCTCTGAGATTAAAAGATCAAATGTCATTTTCCAGAACCACCAATAGTTGAGACATCAGATTGATGCAGTTCTCTGCAATTTTTACTTAATGGGTTGATATTTCCATATTAGATGCGCAGCGAAAGGGACATTTTGTCTTGCTACTTTCCTTTTTCCAATCTTCGTTTTCAGGAAAATTAATTTCACTTTCGCAGGGCACGCTGTACAGAATAATTGCAAGCCAGTACTCCACATCACATGCCTTTATTGCGATTCACATGTTCAATTCATCTGCAAAAAAGCAATTTAACCAATTCATACAAAAGGGATCCGAGGAAAATGATACAGCTATCGCTTACCACTAACCAGAGGTTTAACTCGGGTTCAAACCTTTTGAAACGACTTTTTAACTTTTTTAAAGGTATAAATAGTTAAATACACGAAAGAGATATAAAAACCGCATTCCAAAACTATTAATGTTTGTGGTTTACATAGAAAAAATCCATCCCTTTATTGCATATCAACTAGTAAAGGTCCATCTTCTACACTAGAAGGGAACAACAGGTAACAATCAATGTGAGTGAGGTGTGTAAGGCTAGAAGTACAAGTATACATGAAAGGTAACCATATCATCATCGGTGTATAGAAGCGCAACCAATCTCCGATAATGCATGGTTCAAGGTATCAAAATAATCTGATTTAGGACCTATTGATGCCTTTCGTTGATCTAGCGCCCAAAGTAAGGGCAGAGGCAGCATGGAAGTTGCGACTCTTGTCTTTGAATGGCAGCTTCGTGTCATGCACTCCTGACAAAGCAGCTAAGCATGCAAGAGGGTTTCGTAGAATAATGTAAGATTTTGATTATCTATCATCGGGCGGTAGTGTTGGACTTTTAGAGCACATATCAATCTTGTGAAGCTCTTTCATTCGACTGGCCGGATTGCATAAACCTGAAAAGTTTATAGACGAAAAGGTCAGATTGTTCCTGAAAAATTGCTCATGTATAAAACAACTGTGATCAAAGTTTGATGTCTGGCAACTTAAAAAACCACCCAAGAATTTGCTTCGTGAAATCTGCAATAGGGAATCGACCAGCAATCCAAATATGATCGTCTTGAGATGTCCATGAAAGTTGATAACTTTTCTGGTTTTCAGAGAGTATCACCTGAACATTTAGGAAGATCCCAGACTGCTATCGATGTTGGAGAGCATTGTGGATCACATATTGCTCGGTTATCTTCATGGTGAACATTCATCCCAAGCATCCATGACCCAATGGTCACATCCTCATTGCTAAACATTCTCAAACTGAAAACATCAAAATTACATCTATTTAGAAAATTTTCAAGAGGTAGATTAGAAAGAGAGAAATCACAGCAATTGGTAAGAAAAGTAGAGAATGCTAGAACCAAATGTTTAACAAAGAAATATCAAGTTTCAGAGCAGTAGGACGGCAATTCCTTGAACTTTGAGTAGCTATCGCTAATACAATGACCGAATGTACTCTTAACAAAATGAAAGAAACGCACAACTTGGCATGTACTAAAACTGCACAAGTCCTCCAGAACCCAAGGAAGCTCAAAATGCAAGTATGTCGGACTGGCATTAGCATAGGTAAACAAATTCTTCTACAAGTAATCACAGACCTTCCATTTCTTGCAGCAGCCAAAGAAGCCACAATCTCTGCCGAGAGGACATAAATTGGCCCATAAGCATGCAGGAAATATTCATTTCCAATCAGATGTCCTTGCTTCTCGAACCTGACAATCAGCTCAATTACCTGAGAAAAAATATTTTCGACCAGAGTAATTTTCGACCAATTCTAACGTACCATTTCAATTTAGGGTCAGTAATCACTGGTCCTTTCTTCATGCAGCCTATGTAAGTCATTGATTCTGTTCTTTCCTTTGCAAGAAGAGTTGCAAGTCGATCTAAAAAGTAATTCACCAGAGTTAAATGCAACTCCTAAGTCATATACAAAATCATCTAGGGATCTTACATACCTGGACGTAAATAAATATCATCATCAGCCTTCACATAGTAGTCTGCTTCAAAATGCTTTAACGCAGCCTTAAAATAAGCCAAACTGAAAAGGAGAGCGGAACTGCGTCAATATAGATAGACATGTGCAGATAACCTCACCCAAGCCACGAAAACAGAGAGAGATAAGTCATACGTTTTGTATGGGAGCTTCAAATATTTTTCTTCGACGTCAATAAGCAAGAAATCTTTGTATTTGTCCACCTCTTCTTTAAGCTCAGCCATTTTCTTGGCATCTTTTGAATGCCCTATCACAAATCTAAATGCCAGACCAGTTGCTTGCTCCAGCCTACAGAAAAAAGCAAATGATAAACTCAGGATCAACAGAAGCATAAGCAACACGAAGAAAGAGTGCATTAGGCCTTAGAGCACATTGCTAGTAATCAATTTAAACTCAGCGACGACCATATCATGAGAACATTTGAGCCAAACTCCTCTTCGTAAGGACTTTCAGCATTGCGATTGACCTTGTTCAGTTCAATCACACAAATTGCACGTACTACACATGCAAAATTGACTATCAGCTCATAATTGGGGTATGATCAGTCGCATTTTTAGCAAGACTGGTCATTTCGGCGTGAACACTAACAATACCAAATGCGAAACGGATGAACCCGAAAACCCGAAACCCTATTTATACCAACAATAATCACACCGATAGAGGACCAAAACCAACGAATCTATAAAACATGCAAAAAGAAAGGATCCCCCAGTTTTTCAAATCCAACTAAATCACAAACCAACACCAAAAAAAAATTTAAAATAAAACAGATAGAAGCTAAGCAATGCAAGAAGCTTAACCTCAGGAGCCCGTCCGGATCGGAAGGGAACCACGTGGACCTCAGCGAGGCCCTCCGATCCCCCGACTCGAACCCGGTCTGGATCCCCACGAACCCGAGCAGCTTGGGCCGATCCACCACACCGACCTCCGCATGACCGTTACCACCAGCCGATCCGGCCCGACCAGTTCGATAAAACTCCCGAAAAGTATCCTCGGACCGGCCGCAGCGGAATACGGTGGCGGGACGCGGGCGACGGAGTCCGTAAACGGCGCCGGAGATTCCAACGGCGAGGCAAAAGACGGAGAAGGCGAGCAAGGGGAGAGGGTAAGGGGTAAGATTGGGTTTTTGAGGCTTATTGTGGATCTTGGAGAAGAGAGGGAGAGAGGAGTGACGTGGCATTTCTATTTTGACCTAACTTGTACTTCACTCTTCCATTAACCGCCGCTCCAAGCTCAAGCTTCACTTCCCCCGGGACTTGGGATTCCGCTTCTCTCTCTCTCTCTGGGTTGGGTGCTTGCTTGTGGTAACCGTAAACGACCAGCTCGGCGATAGACGACAGGGGGAACATGTATTAATGTGTAAATTGACTGTCCAGTAAAGAATAATTAAATTCCCTTTAAAAAAATATAGTAAGGTAATTAAATTTATTGACCTTAGAATAAAGATAATTCTGATTGCTGCAATCACATTGGGTATCGTTATTTAATTGTGTTGACTTTGTGTTTAATAGATTTGGGAATTCAGATCTAGTTCATATACTAATTCATGCATTTTTTTTCCTTTCTTTTTATTTTGGTATCAATCTATATATTTTCAAGTGCCATTGGGTATCGTAATTTAATTATGTTGACTTTGTGTAATACATTTGGAAATTTAGATCTAGTTCATGCATTGTTTTTCCTTTCTTTTTATTTTGGTATCAATCTATATTTCCAAGTGTCATCGATCTCAATACAAATTAATTTTTTTTTTATCTCAGCATCAATGTTAAAAATAAGAGTTTGGATTCGATTATGATGTAAAGAAAATTATTCTAGAGGATTTGAAATGAAAGGAGATTGCATTGGCATTTATTTTCCGATAACTGCCCGCATGATTTTTGTTTTAGTCTTGGTATTTTTTGCATTTTTACAAAAATTAGTAATATACCCAATTTTTTTGGAATTCCAAATCTTTCGGAATAAATTTTTCTTCGTACCTGATCTAATCTTGTTAAATATTTGTATAAAAATATTTGTCACATTTTAAAATTACTGTTAACTTAAATTTGAATTAATCAGACAATTAGATTAGACAACAAAAATTACAATTATTTTCACAAAAATTTTAGCGTTTCGCCCCAGGCCTAGGTCAGGTTTGGGCCATTAAAGAGGTTGCCCGAGACGTGGTTTTGTAGTTTCCCGGACCCCAATGGAAGTTCAGGTTCGGCCCATTAGAAAAGTCTTTCCATGATTTTCTTTGGTTGAAAAAACAATGATCTGAAGAAAAGAGTGTTTGCCTATTTGGAGATCATCAAAATGTTTCAATATTAAAAAATAGCAAAGGTAAAACATCTTTTTCTCCAGAGAAAGGCTGCTTCATTGATAAAGAACTGAGTCGTGTATAACCGAGCACAGCCAGTGCATATCGATACACATGGGGAGATACATAGCTCTTGACGACGAGCACTCCGGACTAACCTCGTCGTGCCGTGAAGCCTCACCTCGTCGTGCCGTGAAGACGACGTTGTTCCTTGCAGAGGAAGGAAGAACCATCACCAAAATCTACACTAGCATTTCTAAAGCTTCCTGGCATCTAATCTCTCTACATTCGAGTAGGCGTTTCGCTTGCATATACGCATTTTCCGCTGCTACAAGTAAAAACACCCGAAAAGACAAAACTGAAAATGACATTAATCAAGCCCAGATGGCGAGAGCAGACATTAGTCCGGCTCCCAGGAAGAGCAAACAGTAAGAAACTAATTGGAGTCTGAAATTGCAGCTCATCCTTTTGCTCAAGAAGTCGGCAGCAATAAGGTCCACCAAAGCCATGTAGATCAGGATCCCCGCCGACATGGAGTCTAAGATGCCCTCTGTGATTAGAGCTCCTGGGGAATTTGCGTTGTAAAATGATGCAATGGCAGTTCCAATCCCGATCCCCGTCGGCGTGGTTATGGCGAAAAAACAAGCCATTATGATGGTTGACGTGGTCTTGAACTGTGCCTGGGCGATGCATCCTCCAAGCGCAAATCCCTCGAAGAATTGATGAAAAGAAAGCGCAGCGATCAAGGGTCTTATTGTACAGGGGCTCTGCGAAACTCCTAGAGATAACCCGATGATTACAGAATGCGACACAATTCCAAGTTCTAGTATCTGCATCAACAACAAAGAATTAGAATCGCAACATCAGTCAGACGAAAGTTCATCTTCAAGACCCAATCACTCGCCTCAAAAATCAGAATTAAGCATCCATTTCTGTTGAACTTAAATATCAGAATCACGAATTCAAATCTTAATTGGCAATAACCAAGAACTAGCTAAGTGGGCAACAAACCAAAGATAAGGCAATATTACTTTGAACTATTATTAATCTATCTATTAGATTATAATACTGTCGCGCTCCATCCTCAATTATGTGCAAATTAATTTATCAAGAAACATCATATACACATCACTCCACTGTCTTCTTACGCAAGAAAACATAATTAAACAAAAAGACAATTCGGGTTTGTTTCCAAAAGACAAACCTGGGAAACGACAACGTGCCGTAAACCACTCTCCTCGTCATCATCCCCGATCCCATGATTATGCCCGTGAGCGTGTGTGTGTGCGTGCCCGTGATCGTCGTGGGGGATGGCAACAGTGACGGTCCCATCACACGCAGTGTCACCCTGGGCATGGTTGTGGCTGTGATGGGCAGCGTGGGCCCGCATTCCAACAATGTGCATTCCTCCGCCAGCCTCCTCCCCGAAGACCTTGCTGCCATTGGGCGCCTCCCTCTCCTTTTCCTCAACAAAGGGTTCCGACGAGTCTGCCCCAACCCGGCCCCTCTCCTCCCCGGTGCCCTTACGGGCCGCCCCCTGCTTCCGCTCGTAGTACTGGGTACCAACAAAGTCCAGGAGAAGCGTAAGCAGCGACGCAACCATCGCGAAAAACCCAGAGAACGGGAACTTCGACCACGGGTACTCGTGCAGGCACGGGTCCGACAGCGCTTCCGCCCCATCAGACAACATATGAACAAACCCCGTCGCGAGTATCACCCCCGCCGCAAAGGCTTTCGCCGCGACGAACAGCGACCCGTCCGTGCGGAGGAAGTTCGCCCGGTGCCTCCCGATGAGTGGGATGGCTATGCCGACCACACCGGCGACGAGGATGGAAGCCATCGCTACGAACTTGAGGGAGAACGCCGCCGAATCGTCGCGACACGTCTCGAGTTCGGACGAGGAGGAGCAACTCGAAGTCACCATGGTTAAAAATGGGGCCCCCGAAGAGGAAAAATAACCGCCTGAACCACCCACCATCAAAATTAGATCAAACTTCGGCCGAATTTAATATTATAAAATAATAATTTCATGTTAGGGCGAAATTGAATGAAAAAATTACCGGAGAATATATTATGAGAACCCACTCGGCAAATACCAAGAGAAACCAGCTCCCAAATATCCTGAATTATTATATAAATGGGATAAATAAATCATCGGAAACAGATAAAAAAAAAAGAGTTCAATATAGGAAAGAAGCGAGATAGAGAGAGAGAGAGAGAGAGAGAGAGAGAGAGAGAGAGAGAGAGAGACTAACTTGGATTAATAACATGGGAAGCGGTGGAGCGAGGGAGGGAGAGAGTTTGTGATTAAATGAACTCGCCCAGACAGAGTTTATATACAGAGTCGAATTAATTTTTTTAATTCTTAGTTTCTGTTTAATTGTCCGAAGGGAAGGGTGACACGAGGAAGAAGAGTTTGATCTTTCTTTCTTTCTTTTATTTCTTTTATTTCTTTTTTTTTCTGTTGGGGGAGAGAGAGGGAGGGTTGGTTATGGGGAGAGAGTGTCGACATAGTGAAGGAAGGAAAGGGGAGGAAGGAGAAGGATGAGGTGGCATCGTGTCATGTGTGGGACGCCCATGGTTCTAACTATGTCGACACTTTAGCGTCATGTCCCTCCGTTTACTTTTCTGCTCTCTTTTTTGAGTTATAATAATATGGTTTTCATACTATTTGACGAATTTAGATTTGGATCTGGTTGTATAATGTAAGAAAATTATTTCGGATGGTCTGAGAGAGAGTTTTTTGTTTATTATATAGACATTCTACTTTATGTCCTACTGATTAGTTATTAGTATATATTTATATTTTTGCGATAATCATATTTCTTTCTCGTGATATCGACACATGTGTGGTTCTTTATTTTGGTTTCCACTCTTTTTGCGTTTTTTCAAAAAAATGCCTATTTTTTTACTCAGAATTATCCAAAATAAATATCTCTCCATAATCAATTCAACCCTTTAATATTCAAAACTATTGGATAAGTAATCTAGATTTGAATTTAAGAACTATTTAAAAAAAAATGACGGATACTTGTTGATTATAATAACATGTTCTTTCTAGATTGAATACTTTCCTTTTATTTTTCTTTATAAAAGGGCCACATGATTTTGTTATTATTAAACTGATTAATTTAGATTTAAAATTATTATAATTTTAAAAAGTGCTAATATCTAAAAACTTTTTAGTACTATTCTGTCGGTAATAATTCTTATTCGGTAATTCTCTAGACACTTTTAGTTTTTTTTTGGGGTGATAACTAGACACTTTTAGTTGATGGCTCATGCCCTTCTTTATTTCGCTTGGATGCGCTCTCTTTAATTACTACTTCTCCACCGTGGTGGTGGTCCTGCACGTGGCCAGCCACTAGAAACGGTGGCGTTTCGTACCAATTCATCTGACTTTAGAATAATTAAATTCCTAACCAACGCTTGATAGGTAAGATATTAACGGATTTTATCTATTTTTCAAGAAGTCATCCGTTGAAATTCTATCACTTGTAAATAAATAAAAACTTTGTTTAAAAAAGAAATAAAGTCCTAAACAATATAAAATTTCAAAAATTTAAATTTAATAAACTAAACTTAAAAAAAAATTCATCGCCCAGAATCCGATCCCCTGTGAATTTACATGCAAACTGACATCTTACCGATTAGGGAAAATGGATCGGGAATCTGGCAATACAGCAATATTTAAACACGTTTGTGTGATTCTACTTATGAAAAATTTATTGCAAACTAACTTCTTCTTTTCCGAGGCTTCTTCATCCGACATGCAAACGTTACATTTAAATACGTCTGTGACATATTTGAAATATTACAAAAAATATTGACAAACAATGTTGACATATATTTTGTAATTGGAACTCCATATTTTTTTTGTTAAAATAAAAATATCACGTCTTGGGTACTTCTTAAAATTACATATTTTATGTACAAAAAGAAGTCTAATGAAATGAAGAGCTGGCTCAAAGGTAGTGGGATCGTCTAAAAACCAAAAGTATTATTATTCAATTTTCATAACAGAATCAGTTTCACTTGCACAGAGAGGAGACCTAACCTTTATAATATGGATAATCTCGTATCTCAAGTGACGACACCCCATTCTTCATGTAGGGTCTCTTAAAACTTAATGCTATTACATTTTTAAACCAAAAGTGGAGGACTTGTTTTTATTTGCAAAAATTTCCTTGCACGTTGTTTAAGAATTTGAATATTATATATATATATATATATATATATAAATAAATTTAACATAATATCATAATAGACTAATAATATATATATATATATATATATCTCACAAAATCTAGTGTGGCCATTGCATTGACCTCGAGATATATCATGCCAAGTTTCACATATATTTTTTTAGATCTTATTCTAATTCTTATTCTATTACATCAGAAATACTTATGCCAGGAGTCGAACCCTGAACTTCATCCCACCCCGTCCCACTCCAATACTACTAGACCAAATGGTCTCCGGCAAGTTTCACATATTCTTCCCTTGAAATGTTTGATGTTTTTGGTGGTCCAATAATCATCTTTTCCCTTTAATCAGTCACCGGACTTTTTTTTAATGATTGTTCAGACAAAATAAAGAGAGAAACTGACAAACAACAAACAAACACGAGTTGTAGATAGTGAGAGGTTGGTGATGCCACCATTATGTCCTCATCTTTGAACGCTTTAGCCGCAAGAGTCAAGACCACCTTAATTGAAATTGCTTTAATTATCGTCAACTGTATTTAAACCAGGTGCGGTCTGGTTGATGGTCGGACCAAAATCAGATACTAATACTGAGTCATTTCAATGCAAATACATCAGAGATGGATTGTATCTACACCAAATTAACTAAAATTTTCATAATTTAGCAAAAATCAAGTTTTGAAAGTAATTAAATTATGACTTTGGACGTGTAAATTATATATTAACTTTTATTAACTTAATAAACATATTGATAATATAGTTCAAATTCGATTTGTAGTCTTATAAGTTGGACCAGTAGAACCACGAAACAGATTTGGGTCTGTTTGGTACGTCTCATCAAATTCAGCTTCTAGCTGATATTTAATTTCTAAAAAATATTTGATATTTTATAATTGATTGTTGTTGTTGAGTTATAAAATTATTTATGAGCGTAATAGGTTACTGAACTTCATTCTTTTAATATATTGTCAATAAAATTAACTCTTATTTTGTACTACATTTGTTATCTGATCACGCAAACTCAAATTCATTTTTATTCAAGAACTTGTATCCAACAAAGATTGTAACAAGAAAGTGATAAAAATTTATCCTATAACAAAAAATATTTCACTAAAACTTATCATAACTATTTGTACTTATCAATAACAATAAGTTTAATCCTAATTAAAAAATATAAAAAACAAAAAATAATTCTTTATTGTGAAGATAAAAAGACAAAAAATAATTAAGACTACAAAATTTTAATAATACTAACAGAAAGAATAGATATATGTTGGTAATTTTATAATATAAAACTATGAGTTAAGTTGATCATCAAATCTTAGCTCATGAAAAAATAATTTTTGAGTTTTATCAGCTATTATTTTTTTTTATTTCATCAAACATTCTAAAATCAACTATTGAAAATTCACCCGTCATCAATTGATCTCTAAAAATAAACCAAACTCTCACGAATTCGAGTCTGATAGCTTCGTTTTTTTTTTTCAAAAAAATTGTTTTCCAAGGACCTCGCTAGTCATGACTTTGTAGGTCCGCCCAAATCAATACGCGGAATAAGTGGAAGCGGGCCTTTTTAAGGTTTCTGTTTACTAGCCCATCTATGTGAGATAACCATAGCCCAATTGATGCTAGCGGTCTAAGTGAGCTGAGAGCCTACTTTTAGAATCGGTATTGAATCTTGCACTTCTCTGGACGGCCCATACCCAAAAAAAAAAAATACCACGTCGTAACTTAACAGTTTTTTTTTGGTGAAATCGTAACTTAACAGTTGTTAATTGAGTAATTTATATTTAAGTTAGGTCAAAATTATGTGATTTCTGAATTTGTATAACCCAATTAATCAATAATCGATTTAGTTCAGACCACGAATGGTGAAAATGTTGAGAATTAATCTCCAATTGTGGAGAAAAGAGAAAAAACACAAAACCAAAGACACAAATTCCTTAACCGTAATTACTAAATTTCCCCAACTAAGTTTCTAATGATATTATATTCCTTTCTAATAGAACAATTTTTTATAGGTCATCTAACATTCGATGGCGTCAAACTTTTTATTTTTAGGTATTTTAGCGCCAATTACTTGTGTAATCATGTCGTAGACATTTACCTTTCGAAAAGAAATAGAAGTTTTTAAATGGGATGCAGTAAAAGAAATGTAAATTTAGGCTGTATATCATAAAAAAATGAAACGAATTCGTTTATATGAGCCACAAGCTCAATCACTCGACGACATGTCTGCGAGGTTAAGTTTCCGAATTCGCCAACCCGATCCACAATTTTTAAAGTACTTCACTCCATTTTTTTGGGTCTACTTAACTCCATTTTCAGTACAACCCGAACTTCCAATTTTTTAGTGCATGTCCATTCACAATCCTACTTTTTTGTAGCACTTGTAAATGAAAAATTGCCGGCAAACCAGCGTCAGTCCAGCCAAAGAATGTAAGTGGCCAGAAAGTCATTACGTGTATTAGCAACTTCCACTGCGCATTATGATATATACCGTATCCACGAAACTACAGCACAAAATATACCATTGAAATACAAATTTGTAATATTAGAAATTGCATTAGGATATTTAGAGAAATAAAATTATATAAATAGTAATAATATCATGTTGTGAATAATGGTATCATATTTGTATGTGTACGTATTGCCATCTCTATTAAAGATAGTGATCCAATCCACTCTCCCAACCATATAATTATGGCATGAAGTAGTGTGAGATTAGACAGAGTCGGGATTGTTATTGAATTCAGAAAGCGACCCAAAATATATTATTACATTATTATTTTTATAATATCGGGCACTTCTCTTTCGGAGTAAAGTTTCGATGTCCATTCAATTATGGATAAGCCTCTTATCAATTTTATAAGTTATTCGAATAGAGACGTATGCGATTATATATAAGACATACACAATATACTTATTCGAAAAAATATAAAATTATAAGATATATGCAACGATGGTACTGAAACTAATTACATTTTGACCCAGAATGGTCTCAACTCTCAACAAGATTGGCAGGGCATGGCATTCCATATCTAAACATAACTCGAGTGGTTTAAATTAAAAAAAAAAACTATTTTTTTATTCAGATACTGAAGGTCTATTTAGTACAGCTGATCAAATTTTATTGTTAACTGTCAGCTATCAACTGATTAGCTATTAACTGATAGTATTTAGCTGATATTTGATTTCATAAAAGTGTTTGGTAAATTAGCATTAGCTATTACTTTTTTATTGTAAAATTACTTATAAGTGTAATTGACTAATAGACTTCATTCTTTAATATACATATCTAATAAATTAATTATTATTCTGCACCATACTATATTTACTTGAATCAAAAAAACAGTGCATAACTTTAATACTTTCTATCTTGTTGTCGAGAGTCAAAATATAGTTCAATGCAACATCGTTTAAACATCTCTTTGGGCCCTTTTGTTTCACCGCACTGTTGAAATTCAGTTAGGTGGTACCTAATTTCGACAGTTATTTTTTCAATTCACCAAATACTAAAAAATTAGTTGTTAGATATTTATCAGTCAATCACTAATCCCTAAATGATCACACAAAAAAAATTGATGACGTGTCTACGAAATCTTACCGGATGTGCACCGACCTCCCCTTCTGCTTCCAAGTCGCCGACTAATCCTCGTGTACGGCCAATAGCTTTAATAAATGTGTCACAACTCACCACCGATCTTAAGATAAGAAGATTAAAAAAAAAAGTTAAAATAGTACAGATAAAAACAAAAACGACCATTTTACGGACCGAGGAGATCTTTTTACGGACGAGGGCCGCCGAGTCGGAGTTGTGGACCTTGTGGTTGTTGTGGCAGGATTGGTCGAGGAGGGTGATGACGACGGAGACGTAGGAGGAGTTAGCCGTCGAACCGTTCGTCTTGTCCGACCGTGAAGTTGTCGACGGCGATGTGCTTCCCGATAATTGACTATTGGTGGGTCACTTGTTATAGATAATATAATAATAATAACGTTAGTGATTTTACTTATATTTTTTTAAAGAGCAACATATTTGACTATATTTAAAAACGATTACCAAAATGGTGTTCTTCGGCGACGTCTTGTTCCCGGCTCAAGTCAATTGCATTCCCATTACATTTTGTTTGGTCATTGTTATATTAATAATTTTTTTTTGATATAATAATAATAAAATTCATTAAGTCGACATCCTTCGGTTTTATTATATCGGTCCTGAATTTAAACCGGTGGTGATAGTGTGAAAGCGGAAGCCATTTTTTTAAGTGGACTTCATTCTGTATTAATCGCAATTTTAAAGTTATAATTGGTTAAAACTTAAAACCACATTATAATTAAACCTATTAAAAAGATTACAGTAGAAAAAAATTACGTTGATATAAAAAGATCATATCTAGGCCTTAAAATAACTAGAGATAATTTTACACTACAATACATCAACCTAATTAAATTCATTCACCCTTGGTAGCCAAACTAGGCATGATGACCCTTGTACAACCCATATTTGTTTACTAATTTTATGTATTAGGTAAAGTTTAATTAACTAGTGTAGAATTTCTCAATTACGAACTTTCAACTGAAATGCTAACATAGAACATTTATTCTTGAGACTTCCGGCTGGAATATTTACATGTTCATAATAACCAATCATTTTAATTATTAATCTACCAATATATTCTAAATATCTATGATGAACAGATAAAATATAATAACAGAATTAAAAAAATACATGCGTATGCATTGTTTTTTTTTTCTGTTTACTTTTTTTTTTGGTTTTTTATGTAAATGAATTTGTATAGGCTCGATGATAAAAAAAATAGTTTAAAAATCTTTGTATTAGGTGCATAGGTAGTTAAAAAAAATTAGAATAACTCGAATATATACCTATTCCAACCACTATACAAATTTTTATATTAATGTATTGCATCAGCCAATACACAAATACAAAATTTGTGCATCGGTGAGAGAGACAAGTGACAATACACGGTTCTGTTATCCGTTTATTGACTGACACATAAATAAAAAAATTGTGTATTGATCAAGAAAATTTTATCAATGTACTAATTACACATATTATTCATCCGTGTATCGATCACAGTACACAAAAAAATTTGTGTATTCTGAATATCAAATAAAAAAAAATTAACACTAACTCCCACGATGTACATAAAAAAAAAAGCCCATAACCACAGGGAACCTCACATTTCGCATATATTATATATCCACTCGTTTTTGTCCATCCCTCACCGCACGCCACCGAAGGTCCCAATTGGTTACCAGAAAGATTTTTGGTTGTTATACTCTTAAATTTTATTGAATAACCCCTAAAAAACTTTATTAGGTATCACTCAATATAAAAGTGATTATTTTTTATTTATACGTTTTCAACCATTTGACTTTTATAAAGGTTGAGTTTTATTCTACTGTATATCTGAAATGTAAACGTTGTTTTCTCGTCATAGTGAAATTCATGAAGTAAAATTCCTGACATTTCAAAATTAGATCATACCAGGAAAAAATATTTTTGCCAAAAACAAAAACACATGCATCAACAAAATGTAGAAAATGACATATTAACAAAATTGCTTGAATCGACTTTGTCGGAGAGTCGTACCAGACTTTTTTCGCTCTTGTGTGGCTGTCTCCTCTTTTCTGAAATTTAATTATGTTATAATTTTTTGTTCTGTGTAGATTATCCACGCTGAATTTGGTTCGCCTAAAAAAGGATCTAATAAACTGGAGATATATTGTTTATGTAATCTACAAGGAGTTACATGTAAATAAAGTATTTTCAAAAAAATGTTAAGGAAATTACTTCAATACCAAAAATAACTTCTTACTTACATGGTGTCAGAAACATGGAGCTAATAATAGCAATATATGAGAATAATTGTATTTATATAAAAATAAACAATAATATTAAACTAACAAGTTAACAAATGATCAACACTTGTAAATATGTCAATTACTTCTAAAAGGCCACATTAATTTTAACAATTTTAGATTGAGATTCAGTTTCGATTTAAATAAGTCATCCGGTATTCATAGTAATTGACATATCTCAGATATATTAAACAGTTAGTATTATTATTTAATACACGGAACCAAAACTTGCAACCAATTACCATATATTGTTATGGCGATTAAAATTTTGTAAAACAACCAATCAAATCAAAAGTATTTAAAACTCTTATTAGATAGATATTATTATCTTATGTTGTTTTATTCCGGCAACAAGTGGGTGAACACTGAATAGTGTAACCAACACTAAGTTTAATAACTTACTTCTTTCTTAATTTATTTTTGATATAAAATCAATGAATATTTAAGATGACAACCGACTGATGTATGTATAAGAATTAACACCGTCCAACATTCAACTTCTAATTAATATAACACTTACTAAAAAATTAATAATCAACAAACCAAACACATACATTTGTACAAACCCTCCACTATCCATCCCCACTTCGCATCCCCACCTTTTCTTCCCAACTAAAAAGCCTTGAAAGAAAACAACACCCCATCCGACCGGAACCAATTGTTACGGACTAAAACTTTCCGACGAGAAGTTTTGTCTGTGACACAATGCTAGATCAAGCCACAGCTTCCATGGCGCCTTCCCTTTGGGCCTCACTGGCCAGCTGGTTCACTCCCACCACGCTCTTCCTCTTCCTCAACCTAACCATCGCCACCATCGCCATCACGTCCAAGCTCCACAAGCACCAAAACCCCGAACCCGAAAACCGACACCCGGATCTTGGTAGATCTCCTTCCAACATGCTGTCGAGGCTCAGGTCCATCAGCTTTTATAACAACAACAACAACAATAACAATATTCTTGATCAACAAAACCCGGGTTTTGTTAGATCTCCTTCCAACTTGCTGTACAGGTTAAAGTCCGTCAACTTCTACAGCTACTTCTCCAACGAACAACCTGTCGTCTTCGCGGATCCTCCTACACCTGCAGTCCAAGAAACGGTCACCCATTTTGAGAGCGATGACCGAGTGGAGGATGATCTAAACGACAGGTCGCTCGAGGAGGTGTACGCGAAGTTGTTAGGGAAGAAGAACCAACAGCTTGTGACGAGGTCGAAGTCTGATACAAAACCCGCTTCCGGGGAGGTTCCGGCCAAGCTACCCAAGAAGATGAAGAAGTCGGCGACCACCAAGTCTCCGTTTTCTAACTTCCGGGAGAGTGACATCGTCGCGGCGAAGGCTCGCCGGCCGGAGACAACCCGGGAGAAAGCGAGGGATGATGACGATGAGGTGGACGCGAAAGCCGACGATTTCATCAACAGGTTCAAGCAGCAGTTGAAGCTTCAGAGGATTGATTCTATTATCAGGTCTAAGGAGATGCTTGGTCGAGTTACAGGCAAAAAATAGTTAATTACACTGTTTTATTATATTATATTTCTTTGTTTTAATTAGTTTGTTTTGTTTTGGTTGGTTTTCTCGTTTGGGGTGGATTTAACTTTTAGTTGTGGGATTTAATTTATATGTCATTTACTTTGATGTTTTATATATTTGTAGAAAATGCAGGAATATTATACCTGAGGATTTCGTATATAGATCCAAGAATGGTGCTTGTCGTATTGAAAGAGATTGGAATGGTGGAAATATAATCCCTTAAAAAAAGTGTTTCTTGTGTTAGTCCACTGGTGATGTCCTTCGTCTCCAAGATGGAACATTATTTGATTAAGAAGCAAGTAGGGAATCTATTTGCAGAGGAACCTAAGAGGTAACTAACACTTAGTATAGAAGTAATTGGTATCAACAATTCGTACTTTGTCAACTAATTCGAATTCAATATCAGAATGGTAAAACTTGATAAAGAATGATTACCAAATTTTTGGGTAAATGTATTTTTTAATATTCGAACTCAACATAAACTTGTTCTAGATTAAGTAAAGAGTGTGACTGATAAGCAAATAATATGAATTGGGCATTTGGCGTGTACTTAGATAGAGCACATTAGTTGAAATGTTGACTAATGTTAAGCCGATTAGGTCCTTGCTACAAGTTCGGCACCAAAAAAGGTATAATTTAATGCCGTTGCTTACTGCGCACATGCTTTTTCTGTTCATGATGCAAACCACACTTTGGAAGTAATCTCCCTAAAAAAAAATCTATGGAAGTAATATAAAGGGTGAAATAATATTAAATATTTAAAAAAGGACTTCGTAATTGTTGGTACTGCTTGTCGGCGGATCTAACTGAGTTTAAGAAGTACATTTATTTAATCGTCCGTTAAATTGCATGTGAGTTGACGACAAGAAGTAATTGTTGATTTTTTTTTAAAAGTAAATTAGGTCTTGTTTCAGAAAGTTTGGGAACATAGTATTGTTAAAATTTGTTGGAAAATTAGTCATATTTAAATAATTTTATCAATTTCAAATCAGAATTATTCAATTAAGTAAATAAAATGTTGAAGAATATTAAAAAAAGGGCATGTGGGCTGGCTAGACTAATTCGTCAGCTTTTCAAGTCCACTTCTTCTGACAAAAATGGCGAGGTAAAGTGAAATCAACCAGCGAAGATGATCATAG
>SOPF01028545.1:0-12602 GCA_012979155.1 Hypericum perforatum
TACATTAATTTTGTACGGTT
This sequence comes from Hypericum perforatum, assembly GCA_012979155.1. Lineage (NCBI taxonomy): Eukaryota > Viridiplantae > Streptophyta > Magnoliopsida > Malpighiales > Hypericaceae > Hypericum > Hypericum perforatum. Next base: position 21 of record SOPF01028545.1, read on the forward strand.
TGATTTTTACTCACTGTATCGAAATAGAGCTCTGACAACTGTAATCAGTTACCAATACTATATAGGAATTTACAGCCCCTTCATCGCCTACTTCAAGAGCTACACCGCCAGCGATTGCAGCGCCTCCTCCTCTATCGCTGCCTGCTCCAGCAACTCATGGTTCACCCATGAGCTGGACGACTCTAGCAACCAACAGCTCAAGTGGGTTCAGAAGAATTACATGGTTTATAATTACTGCGCTGACGCCAAGAGATTTCTTCAAGGTCTTCCTAGTGAATTTTTCGCCCATTGATTGGATAATTTTGGATGAAGACGATAATTAACAAAATTATTCTATAAATATCTTTGTATGAATTTTGGAAAAGTTGGTTTACATGGGTAATAAATGGTCGAACGTAATTTGCATTCATGGAAAGTATAGTATGATCAAAGCTTTTAGATTATTGGACGTGATTAATTTATTGTGTAAAAAGCGAACAGGTTGTACTAAAAAGATTGATTTGTTATTTAATTTTTTCTTTTTGTTGTGATCAACCCTCTATAGTTCTTAGGTTATCGAGTTCATTCGGGTGCAGCTCTCTGTAAAAAATTCTTCACTCAAATATTAAGTAGTATCAATAAAGAAAATTTAAGTAATGCAACTCGTTATTGTCAAGAATAAAATGTCCGAAGCGTAGCATATTTTTATTTTTTATAATTATCAAATTTTTTAACCACGTTTGACACACAATTTCATCTAGGTTAGAACCCCTTCAGATTACCAAACAAAGCCTGAAAACGACTGCTGCAGGAAAAAAATTAAAAATGAGTAAAATGCTAGGAGCTCTACGAGAGTTAGATAAAATATTCAGAATCGGTCTGACCTATCAAGGAGCAAATTTTGGGACTTTTTTATTTCAAATTCAACTACCCTGTTCTCTACCCAGTAAAGTCAGTATCATAAAAAAATTAAAATATAAACAAAAGTTAAAATATTAATTATATAGTAATGAATTTATAAATCTTTGTTAATAACCTCGTGATTTTAAAATTTATTCGCGATTAGCCACTTATTGGTCATTATGATTTTGCTTCTCCATCTTCTAATTTGGTGATATGAAACCCTACAAGACCCGGTCACAGAGCGTTGAATCAATTGAGGTTCAATACCTAAAGAGCCGGCCAATGAAGATCCACTCCACGGCCGCCTACCGGAACTTCCATGCCAACGGCTGCAATTAGGCCTCCGAAAAGGTGTTCTGCTCCGCGCGAAGTGGCTGATTCAGGCGGCAACTCGACGCAGCCTACTGAGAGAGGATCCAATGCGTCACAAGAAATCACATGATCTACAACTATTGCATGCATTACCAGCGATTCCCTCAGACCACTTGCAGCTGTGACCCGGGGCTACATAGGGACGAGGCGCGTGCATAGAAAGAAAAAAAATTTGATTGAGGGGCTCCCTCCCAGGGATGGGCGTCCATCCGGGGTTGGGTGTCCTTAGGGGTGAGAAAAAACCGCAGAAACTGCACACTGCACTGCACCGTACCACACCACAACGCAAATTTAACAAACTACGTGGTTTAGAACGGAAAAACTACTGCACCGCACGACACCGCGATAAAATGGTGCGGCTACAGTTTTTAGCACCACACCGCGATAAAAATCACATCGCACCACACCAGAGTCCATATATATATGTATGTATATTTTTTCAAAAGTTACATATATATGTATACATATTATATATATATATATATATATATATTTCTCCTAAAAAAGTCTACCCTTCATGACCATATTTCTTATTGGACACATATTTTTTTGCATGTTTTCTTAATTTTTTCAATTTAATTCAAATTTATATATTATTTTATTGATTTGGGCCCGTTAAAATGGGCTGGGGCCCAGTGTGGTGTAAAACCGCACACCGCACCGCACCACCCTGACACCGCAACGAGCTGTACCGTGCGGTTTATTACAAAACCGCAAACCGCGTGGTTTAATTTTTTTAAAAAAGTGCAATGCGGTGTGCGATTTTCGCCCACACCGTACCATACCGCACCGAACTCACCCCTAGGTATCCCCGTGGGTTTTTTCTTCTTCTTCTTATCTATTTCTTACACGGACACAATATTATTTGTCTAATTAAGTTTTTTGAAGATAAGATTTGTGTTTAAAAATTATCTGTAACTTTAAAAAAATAAATAATTTATAAGTAGTGATTTTTATATCCCTATAAAGAGCCTCAAATATTAACATATTTTCATACCAAATCTGAACTTCTTCCTTCTTAACGAATATTTAACTTTTTATAAGTTTACAAAATAAAATTAGAAAATATGTGGATTGAAAAAATTAAATTTAATTGGGTTGATGATGTGAATGATAGATATATTAGTTGTTTATTGGTTGAGAATGGGATGGAGTAGCGATGTGGGTGTGGGTATAAAATTGAGTATAGTAAGATGGATTGAGATAAATGAGTGAAAATTTAATTTTTCACTAGTAGATGGTCGGAGATAAGGTAGTTCGGAGATGTTGCTCCAGATAAAATTTTGGCTCTGAATGTTATGCGAAGTAGGTAGTATAAGGAACATGCATCATGACAAAAACAAAAAGAAAATAAATGTGCATTTTAATCTTTGTGAACCTAAATATGTTTCTATAGTCACTTACCAAATTAAGATCACAAACGAACATTATCGTTCTTGTAGTTCGGAATGAGACTCTTTTAAGAAATAAACGAAAGACACTAATTAGCAAACAATAATATTAACATGGGATTTAGGGAGCTCTACTTCCTATTCAGGCGAGGGAAAAACAGGAAACACTCACCAAAGTCTTAGACTTCAAGTGTTATACACGAATTCACTATTTCCTAACACGAAGCAAATTTCCTAATTTCGATTAAGTAAATAATTCGAGGATCTCCAACATTAAATGCGTCATTATTCCTCTTCCCTCCTTTTCCTTTTTAGAACTAATCAACAAATAAATATATTTTCTACAAAGATATCGAATATTTTTTCATAAACCAACCTCGGGATTTCCCTATATTGCGATTTAACATGGCGGAACAAAATATTGAAGGTGCGGAACAATCTTCGGGCAGCCAAGTTGGTGTTGGTCAATCTTCCGGCAGCCAAGATGGTATTGGTCCTATGCTCGATGGCTTCAATCCGGCTGATATTAAAGTTCTAGCTATTGATGCTAACGTTGTATGTTTGGAGATTCTCGTTGCCTGCCTCAAAAGATGCCAATACCAAGGTATTATACTACCTTTGATCCGATTCAGGCGTATGTTGTGACTTGCATCTCGTATGTAGTTCAGTGTTTGATAGCTGATACTTTGTTTAATAGCTACATGATTGGACCTTGGTTGTCAGCTCTTATAGTTGATGTCGTGATCGTTATGACTAATCTCACCTGTAAGTGTATTATTTTTTATAAGTAAAAGTCTAGTATTTCACCAAAATAGTTCGATCAGATTACATCAGAGGTACAATTGCTTGGTGTTATTGTAGTTGCATATCCCTTATATTTTATGTGTCTATCTTTGTGTTTTCCTTAAGGAAAACCCTTGAAAGATGTATATTCCGTGGTAAAAAATAGAAACTTGGAGTTCAATCGTGATTTGTTAATAGAAAAAAAAAACCTTTGACAGAAATATTCCAACGTCATTTAACTGATGACAGTGTAACATCTTCTATGATTGGCCTCTACCAATGGTTTGCAATTGCACGATTCTTTTCTGCAGTTACATCAACACTAGTGTCAAGCGAAGCTCTGAAGATTCTAAGGGAAAACAAGCAAGATTATCACCTCGTAATAACCGATGTACAGAGACCAGACATGGATGGCTTCGAGCTATTGCGGATCATAAGCCTAGAATTGGACATACCCGTTATAAGTGAGTTTCATCACAGGAAACAATATGTCATAAATAACCCAGTTTCCGAATTATTGTGTTACTTCCAAGCAGGTTAATGATTCAAATTTTATTATCGGATTTGCAGTGGTCTCGGCCGATGAGAACAAAGGCAGCATATTGAAAGCTATAAAGAATGGAGCTAGAGACTACCTCATTAAACCGGTGAGGCTACAGGAGATCAGGAACATATGGCAGCATGTTATTAGGAAGAGGCAACTCGAGTGCTCGGATCGATCAGCTGTTACGAGAGATGTCCCTGACACGATGACAGTCCCTCCCCCGAAGCTCGTCACGAAACACGAGTTGCCGCAGAGTAAAAGGCCTCGGATGCAATGGACCGACGAGCTGAATTCCAAATTTTTGGATGCACTTCAGAAGCTACATGCACAAAACGAAAGTAAGATCGTGCATCTTGTGACGGTTCAAACTTTTGTTATTACGTGGCGTAGAGAACTAACGAATTTCGAATTTGTTTATGCAGAGAGTCATCCAAAAAAAATCCTCGAGATTATGAATGTCGAAGAACTCACTCGTCAGAATATCGCTAGTCATCTTCAGGTCACTATTCCTTATTGTACCTTATTTTCCTATTGCTAATTATATGTTGATAATATTAGTTGAAATTCATTTACAACAATCAATTAATTTGAAGTTGAGCATCCTTAGTAAGATCAAATGCTAACATAAGAATGGACAGAACTTCCTCGATTTTTTTGTCATTCGTACGACCTTACTAAGTAGTATTTTTCTTTCCCTCTTTGGAACTTGTGCATGGAAAAGAAGCACCGCAATACGTTGAAGAAGCGGAATGTTGAAACAGGCAAGCAAACAGATAAACCAACTCATAGAGCATCCGCCAGAGCGAATCAAGTCTCTTGCGACCAATCAAAATGGAAGTCAACACGTGAACCGAGCCGTTACGGCCAATACCAACCAACGTTACCTCGTCAGAGTCCGAACAATGTCGGTCCGAGTCCGGGAATTGACTGGCACACAACGACCGACCACCTATTGTCAAGCTCTGGCTCTTTTCCATCAGATATCCCACTTACAAATAATGGCTTTTTTCCGTGCATGGGTCCTTTTCCGGCTCATAATTTGGTTAAACATTACGATGGATTTGGATCTGCATTAGTCGACAATCGACCGACAAATTATTATTCACTTCCTAATGTCCCTGGACCTGCCCAGAATTCATATTCGGGTAAGTATCTCGTAATTTTGATAGATAATTATTATAATTTTGTACTTAACCCAAAATCTTAATACGAGATATATTGCCTAGGACAAGACTTGAGTGCATGGTCAACGCCCGGAGTAGTTAGCCATTACCCGGTGCCCTTGCAGGATCAAGATAATCACACGAAGCCTTTAGCGGACGACGATATCATAGAGATGCTCAACGAGGTGCCTCATTCTACTCTCTTCAAATTTCACCGTATTTCTCGTTATATAGTGAATACATGTGACTGTAGAATCGACACATTTGCACAATCAATAAATTTTTGTGCACCCGTTTCATAATCACATGTATTCATTCTGAAATTACATAACCATGGTATTTCTGTCGGAAATTCTGGTTTATGTGTCTTCTTTTATTTTGCAGCTATATACTGATGGGCCTCTTCGTCTATGATACGCAAGTTTCTCAATTCCGCATCCGCGCCGACATCTAATTCCGGTTGCAAATGGAAAGTGATAGTTTCAGAAGATTGTAATTACTTTTTAAACGATAGTTTCAGAAGATTGTAATTACTTTGTATACTCGTGACTGTATGGTATTTTTTGTAAATACATTTTTTTCGTTATAATCCCGTGTTTTGAAAACGACTTTTTAGTCTTGTTGTTATCTTCTTTTTGGTCAGAGACTCAGATGGCTTTTAGAACCAAAATTGACTTTGAACCTAGAAACGATAATGTTTTCTTGCTGATGTGACATACCACGGCATATTTTCTTACCCAGTTGGTATATGAATTGGCGTGAATTAAAAATATCAATTTCAATTCCTTATTTTTTTTAACTGTTCAAAAACACCTCGCTCTCCCATTTTTTCTTCATCCTCCTCTCCACCCTCCCCCTCTCTCTCCTCCCTTCCCCGTCAAAGCAAATATCCAGCCTCGTGACCACCCTTGGGGGGGGGGGAGAAGAATTAGTTTAGATAAAATCTGTAAATTAAAAGCTCTGGATTAAGATAAAATTAAGGGCAAATTACCCTCAAGTATCTAGCCTTTACTTAAATTACTATTTTTGTCCCTCTTATTTCTAAAAAGAAATTTTAGTCCTCCTACTTTGATTAAATATCACCCTTAGTTCCTTGTTGTTGAAAATAAAAAATTTCTCCGACAACAGGGGACCTGAAATGTTATTTTGTCTTTTAGTTCAAAAATTAAAAAAACTAAATAAAAAGAATACGGATCAAAGAAGACGACAACGAGTTTGAAGAACACCGCCGTGAGAGGGGAAGGGAGGGATAAGGAAGAGATGAGAAGAGGAGGAGGAGGAAGGGGGAGGAAGAGGGAGGAAGAGGAGGAGGAATAGGGAAGAGGAGGGAGGAGGAGAAGGAGGTGAGATTTTTTAATCAATTTTTTTAATTTTTGAAATAAAGGGCAAAATCGATATTTCAGGTCCTCTGTTGTCGGAGAAATTTTCTGTTTACGGTACCAGGAATCTAAGTGTAGGAGGACTAAAATTTCTTTTTAGAAATAGGAGAAACAAAAATAATAATTTAAGCAAAGACTAGGAACTTGAAGAAAATTTACCATAAAATTAATTTTAGTCCAAACCAGACATTTATGTGCGGCCACGACAGTACTTATAAAAGAATAAACCAATAAAGGAAAATCCAATCCCAGAGGGGAATCCGAGGAGTCGCAGTTGAATATGAATAGAAGGAGCTCGGGCCAGGCGCCGTCGGATAGATCCTGCGGCAAGCTCAGAGACCGTGTCAAATAGCTTCATGAGGATCGATTTTTAGGCCTCGGAGTGGAGGCAGGCGATGGGGATGGTCTTGAGGGAGGTCTGGGCAGGTGGGGCCAGAGATTGGCATCGTCGCTTGTCAGGACCTTGCAGAGGAGCACGGTCGGCCATTGCGTGGGCCTCGGCGACCGTCGGGGAGGACAGCGATGAGCGTGAGGGCCAGGGCGGGCATTGGAGTCAGTCTGGTTCTCCACGTTGAAGAGGGCTTCTGCCTGTTGGCTTCGGTCGTTGGATGACGACATGAGTGACGTCACCAGGGACTCAAATGGACCAGTGTCTGAGCCAACGAGGGCCGACCACTGCTATCCGCAATGTCATTAAAATTGATATTTTTAATTTGTGTCAATTTATCAATTGGGTAAAAGAATATTATTTTCAAATGCAGAATCATGTCATACAAAATGTTTAACTATGAGTTTTCCTTAATTTATATTAGACATTTCATTGTATGGTGTGGGACACCAGTCACACCAATGTATCGATAGTTGACAACTGTGTCATTGTCTATTGTCGATGCAACGTTGTTGTTATATGATTTTACTTGTACGAAAGAAAAAAAACTGAAACTTTATAATCGTTCTAAAATAAAGGTTTTTAAAAAATTATAATTTAATGAAATCTTAAATTAATAAAATATCAAGGAAAAAATTCATAACTCCTTATGTTTTAATATATTATACTCATAAGTCATGTCATTAATAAATTTGTCTTTGAGTTTTAATAAAATGAACTCATCAGTCCCTCTGACCAATTTATGTCTCAAATAAAATACGAAATTACTAAAATGTCCTTACCTCACATTAAACAACAAAAAAATTAAATAAAAAATCACGGTTGACGATGGCTTAGATAAGTAAATCATTTAGCGAGGAAAAATGGTGGTGTTCGCTACTGCTCGTGACTTTTCTGTTTGGAGTACCTGGTCGGAGTTTCCAAAAGTGTTTAATGACCAGATGTGTTATTTTTTCTGTGGCGTATTCTGGGCGTGTAACTCGGGAGAAGTGGGTTTTGATTTTCTGATCTTAATTTGCAGCTGTTGTGTTTGGGTTGCAGTTAGAGCAGCAGCATTTTGGGTTTGTAATAGCAGCTGAAGGTGTTGGCTATGTTTCGGAATTGGTTCATCTTGTTGATATAGCAGCTGCAAGAGGTCCATGTGTTTTTCTGCTATGGAGTCGACGTCTCTGAATGTTGGTTCTTATTTTGTATGTGCCAAGATGATGCCATAGTATTATTATACTTAGTATTATGAGTGACCATGAATCGAATCCAATTCAAATTCTATTCGATTCAATTCGTAAAAAATTCAATTTGAATTCAATTCGGTTGAAATGAATCCTAATTCGGATTCGAATTCGAATTCGTCCAAAAATGAATTGAATATGAATTGATAAAATCGTAATTCGTCAATTCGTCAATTCGTCGAATCATTCGCCGAATTGAATTTTCGATTCAATTCGACGAATAATTCATTGAATTACATATATAAAAAGATGAAAAAAATCCAAAAATAGAGAAAAATAAATAGTTGTCAATGTCATTATTCTAGTTCATAATGAAAAGAAAATGAGTCGTTTGTCCTTTAGAACACAAGTTCCAAAATAGAACTACGTGAGCTTTGATTCTTTTGAAGCAAATGATAGGTAGGCAACTTAATTTGTTACATTAAGTACAAGCTCAATCTTTTAATTATTTATTCCAAAAAAATTTAAATATTTTTTAAAAATTAAAATATTTAAAGTAATTCGAATTCATTCTTGGACGAATTGAATACGAATCATAATTTTGTTAATTCGAATTCGACGAATTATAATTCGAATTCAATTCAATTCGTGGTGAGGCCTACTTAGTATGATTAGGGTTGAGTAATTATCAGGCTCATGGGTTGAGGCCATTTTTGAGCTCGACGCAGATCAAGAATAATTCTCCTAATATGCACCGACGGCCAATTTATTTTAACTTGCACTGACGGTGCTTCGGTGTGTCAGTGACATGAAAAATTTATGAAACCCGACAAATGTTTGAAACCCGACAAAAACTTCAATTAGAACTATAGAAGTAGACAACAACTGGAAAATAGTTTCATTCATTACACACTAATTAAAAAGTAGACAGCAAATTCAACAATCTCGAATACAAATGTTTGAAATAGAAGCAGAAGGCAAGTTCAATAATTTGGCTTCTTCAAAATGATTCAAATCTAAACATTATCAAACGAGATGTCTCTCCAAAATGCATACATAAAGGTCCTCAATTGACATGTCCCTCCAAATTGAACGAAACTTGAGAGTGACCCAGATAATTGTTAAACCTACAACTGTAACCTGAAGATAGACAATGGAAAAAATTTAGGGTTTTTGATGAGGACTATGACATTAACTAACATAACATAAAATTAAAGATGAATAACTTACCTACAGAAATAATCAAGGAAGAGAGGACAAGAAACCGAGAGAAGATTTCTAACGATGGAAAAGCAAAGACAATTAGACAAGATGGTGGGGGGATCGATGGTTGAAGTTGGGACTTAGGAGAGTGGGAATTAAGGGAAACGGGGAGAAACACGGCTGCTGGCTAATTTATTAGGTTTACAATAAGAATAAATGGGTATTTATACCCCTTAATAACTTATGCTTCGGGTTGGTGGGTTGGCGGGTCAAACCAATTTAGACACCGACCAAAACCCGACCAGTTGGTTTAACCCGATTGACAACCCGTGAACTAGTGTTTTTGGTCAGGTTACAGGTTGGACCTCTTTCGGGTTGGTCGGGTCAACAGGTTGACGAGTTTTCACAGTTTAATCCTCAGCCCTAAGTATGATGTATAAACAAGATGACACGATATTTACTTTAAATGACAGTCAAGTCTTTTTTGTAGAATAATCTATTTGTAGACGATTTTCAATGGTTTGAAGCTTTTTTTACCTTGGGTGATTTTTTATGCCTTTATAATTTAATGTGAGTACGGGTATTTTTGTATATTATGTTGCTACTTGAGACATAAATTGGTCAGAGGGACCAATGAGTTTATCTTAAAACTTAGGGACCAATGAGTTCATGTCTTAAAACTCCGAGACCAATTTACTAAGAAGTATAGACTTCACAAATATCAAAACAGACACAAAAAAAACCTCACATAGTTTGTATAGACTTAGAGAGAAAATCGTCCTAAATTAAAAAAATATAGATGACTCGGTTTGGAATCTGAATAATTGAGGCTTTTTTCGTTCACATACAAATCATTTTTTACAGCGAAAATAATCTAACACAAATTCATCTATGAAACTATACACTCATGAAACACCAAGTACAAAGTTTATGCACACACACACCTAAAACCTATCTCCTGGTACTTCACCGACGCTTTAACCCAGCAAAACTAGGATTGCAAAGGAAAATTTCAACACATGGATCCAATCAATCAATCATCTTCGATGAAATTTCATCATGCAATACATATGCAGTGAACATTAAAGTAGGATTTCCAAACCGAAATCACACGAATTCTGGTCTGCAGTTCAGACTTCCTTTCCATGATTTTAAATTGCAGAGATCCGGAAGTAGCATGAATCGAATCAAATCCACAAGTTAGCCACTCAAATCCTATTGAGGATGGAGACATTCGCATCTAATCCAGCACGGACAAAAATGCATCAGAATCAGAGAAGCCTAATGAACTTGTATTGCAAAGATATGATTGGTGCTACGACAAAAACAAAATCTCGGAGAGCAGCAGTTTATAGAAAGGAAGCAACAACTAGATTGTCGATGTCCACGTCAAAATATAGCAGATTAAGCACTACCTATACCACACCAGTCTAAATATGGATGTTCAAACAAAGTACTCCTCGAAATCAAAATGCACCGAACCCGACAATTATTCAGGAACAGTCTCCTCCTTGATATAAGCCTTGGCAGCCGGAGCAGCCAGCAAATCAGTGAACTGCTGGTAAGGAGACTTGGTGAAGACAGTGTCGGTCCAGAAGTCTGGGGTGAGGAAACCATAGGTTTTCAAGAGACAGTCAAAGGTTGCCTGCAACAGAAACACAAAGCACCACCCAAATCACCAATCTAAACAAACGGAATCCGCAACCCTAATTAATATACACGCACACATTGTTCATGACGGTAAAAGCAAAAGTTAAAATTGAATACCTTGACAAAGTTTCCAAGGGTCTTGGTGGATCCCCTGGACGAGGTAAAAACGTCATCGATACCAGCAAACTGGAGGACCTTCTTCGGGACCCGAGCAGCAACGATCCCGGCACCACGAGGGGCGGGAACCATACGGACAGTGACAGACCCACACTTCCCCGTAACCTTGCAGGGGACAGTGTGGGGCTTCCCGATCTTGTTCCCCCAGTAACCCCGACGGACCGGGATAACCGACAGCTTCGCAAGAATAATCGCACCACGAATGGCGGTGGCAACCTCTTTCGAGCACTTGACGCCCAGTCCAACATGCCCGTTGCCATCCCCGACGACAACGAATGCCTTGAAGCGGGTCCGCTGACCGGCACGGGTCTGCTTCTGAACCGGCATGATCTTCATCACCTCGTCCTTCAGCGAGGGCCCCACCAGCTGGTCAACGATTTGGTACTCCTTGATCGGGAGCGAGTGGAGGTAGATCTGCTCAATGGAGGCGATCTTCCCTTCGCGAACCAGGCGGCCCAGCTTCGTCACCGGGACCCACTTCTCCTCCTCGTCACGTCGCCCGGCACGGCGGCGGCCTCCACCGCGTGGTCCACCGCGATCGCCACGTCCTCCGCGGCCGAAGCCTCTACCGAAACCGCCGCGCTCTCCGCCCCTCTCTCCGCCACGTTCTGCCATGGTTCCTTCGGTTGGACGGCGCTAGGGTTTTGTTAGATCTAGGGTTTTGAGCGGCTAGAGGGAAAGAAACGGATGGATCGGGTATTATATACGAGGAGGAGGATGGAGGGTGTGAGAGGCTAGGGATTTTTTGTGCCTCTCTTCTGAGTATTAAACAAATTGGGCTTTCCTTAAGAAAACAATTGGGCCTACAATTGGACTGCCATGTATTTTAAGAACTGGTAGGTATGATTTAGTTTAGTATTTTGACAGTATTGAGTTTGTTACATTATAAAGGAAACAGTGATAAATAATGATAAGAACATTTTGCTATTTTTTTCAGTCTCATTCATGCTCAAATTTTAATTCAGCCTAATAAGTTATATAAAAACCATAAATGATAAAATAAACGATCAAATTTTATCATTGATCATTAAGAGTGGCCACAATTTGAGTTGAGTTGGATAAGACAAGAGTTCATAAATTTTTTTTTTTTTGAGATCCTATTCTAAATCTTATTCTATTACATCAGAAATGCTTATGCTAGGAATCGAACCCTGCACTTCACCCCACCCCGCCCCACGCCACCCCAATGCCACTGGACCAAATGGTCTCCGGCAGAGTTCATAAATTTAGATATAGTTCCTCAGCGTTAAGTTGTAATTTATTAGTCAACATTGCAATTTGACCATTATTGAAAAAACTTTTTTAGAATCCCGAAATTATGTACAATAAGCATAAACGTGTAAGAACACGCCCATGGAATTGTTGGAGAAAAGTCTGTCTCAGCATATCCAAAAACTTTCCAACTTTGAAAATAACATGAAAAAATGAGCAATATAAATAAAGATTGTATACAGTATTCTTGGGTATTATGACAAAAAAAA
>SOPF01028548.1:0-14009 GCA_012979155.1 Hypericum perforatum
TTTTTTCTCCTTCCGAAAATAATGTCAATTTGAGAGAAAAAGAATTATGACAGATCACAGATGTACATAGATTGGCTTAAGAGCCTAAAGGAAAGGTGTTGTGGACTTGTGGCTCAGGTTGAAAGAACAATTTATCAAACGTTTGAGTGTTTGTCCAGTTGACTTATTTTCCTTCCATGAAAGGATTATGTTTCTTTAAATTCTTTTACTTGATATGAATTTTATTCATGACTGAGAATTTTAGCCGGCACCTACCAAACCGAAGTGTGATTTGTCAGAGGATGCTGCAAAATATTTTTTCTGATGAAAGTTTAGGAACATAGTTTTTTCTTTTATTATGGAATCGATATAATTAATTGAAAAAATGGAAGAATATATTAAGAATTTGAACTATTAGACTGACTAATTTATATTTAGAATTTTTTAAAAATTTTATAAAAATATTATATAATTAAGATCTATCCGTTGTTCTTGTTTGTGTTAAGTTTTGAATTTTAATGGAAAAAAGGAAGGAAAACTGGTATTAAATGAGAAAGAAAAGAAGGACGTTGGAACTTGATGAGGGAAATGGTGACCTCATTTTCTCATATATTCTCTATATAAAAGAAGAACAGAAAAAATTCTTTAATAAAGCTGTACACATGGTATGTATATATAGAAAAAGTTGCGCAGTAAATAATAATATAAAGTCACAGCTCCTGAGCTTGATTCGCTGGCTAAATGATTTCGGGAATCTTTTTCCCTTGTAACAGATTTTGGCTGCTTGTGAAGAGGCACACCGTCTGACGTGGATGATGTGTTAAGTTGTCAGGCTTGAGCTGAAGAATGGGTCGACTGGGCCGAATGTGGAATATCATCATCTATCAACCCCCCACAAGCTGGAAGGTGAATATTCACCATTCCAAGCTTGAAAAGGAAAAACTGATGAGGAGAGGAGAGCAGGGACTTGGTAAAAATATCGGCAACTTGGAGCATCGTGGGAACATGGAATAATTTCACCAAACTGGAGCGAATCTTCTCCAGAATGATATGACAATCATTCTCAATATGCTTAGTCCATTCGTGAAACACCGGATTTTCAGCGATATATGTAGTCGATTGACTATCACAAAAATGTGAAATGGGTCAGCAGTGGGAAGACAAAGGTCTCGACAGAGATAAGTGAGCCATTGAAGTTCCCGGACAATCGAAGATAGCGCCCGATACTCAGCCTCAGACGAAGAGAAAGAGACCACACTTTGCTTCTTCGATCGCTAAGAGATAAGAGAATCTCCTAAGTAGATAACAAATCCAATAACAGATCAGCGAGACTCTGGACAGTTCCCATGGTTACTGTCATAAAAACCTTTAAGATAAAAACTGGACCATTTAGGATAGAAGAGACCATGTCCAGGATTCCCTTTGAGGTAACGAAGTACACGATAAGCCACTTTGAGATGTTGATTAGTCGGCTTAGCCATGAATTAGCCTAATTATTGAACTGAAAAACTGATATTGGGACGAGTCGTGGCGAGATAAAAAAGACAACCAACCAGTTGACGATAGTTGAAAGAAGTAACAAGTGTACCCGGGGTGAGAAAGAAGTCATCCAGAATCCATGATTTGAAGCATCATCCAACGGTGTATCAGTAGTGAAGTGAGATGACAGTTAAGTTCCATTAGAGTTGAGAGAGGCTTGCAACCAAGATATTCAAAATCCTTGAGAATTTCAAGTAAATACTTCTTCTGACTAAAATGAATGCCATCTTCGTGACAAGTAATCTCAATGCCCAAGAAGTACTTTAAATCGCCGAGGTCTTTAAGCTGAAAACTCAGATTCAGGGAGGATTTGAGCTCGGCAATGAAGGTGGAATCATTCCCACAAATGATGATATCATCAATATAGATGAGAATGGCAATAAAGGAAGACCCTTGTTGACGAGTAAAGAGAGAATGATCATGCTTGAACTGAGTGAAGCCATGAAGAAGCAGAGAATCGGTCAACTTAGCGAACTATTGATGGCTGACTTATTTGAGACCATAGACAGAGCAATGAAGACGGCAAACTTTCCCTTGATCTGTGGGATAAATAGGAAAACCAGGAGGAAGGACCATATAAACCTCCTCGTGAAGATTGCTATTGAGGAATGCGTTATTAACATCAAGTTGGTGAAGGAACCAGCCATGATTTATAGCAGCAGCAAGGAGAAGACATACCGTGGTAAGTTTGGCGATGGGAGAAAAAGTGTCAAGAAAGTCAACGCTATAAGATTGGGTATATCCCTTCACAACAAGATGGGCTTCGTAGCATTCAATGGAACCATCCAAATTACGTTTGATCTTGAAGACCCATTTGCAACCAATGGGTCGCTTAGCCAGTGGAAGATCAACGAGGCTCTAGATACGATTCTGAATAAGAGCATCCAGCTTAGTATGCATTGTATCAATCCAACATTGATGCCGACAGGCTTTAGCATATGTATGGGATTCATGTGACTGTAACAGCTGTGTACTAAACACCCGATAAGTAGAAGACAAATTATGAAGCCCAAAGTAAGAAGACAAAACTTGGAAGTGGTCGGAGAATAATCAGTAAGGCCTATAATTGCGCTGCAGATGTAATCTACTCGATAGTTGCGAAGTAGTACTATATCAGAAGGTGGAGGAGTATCTACAGACTGACTCACGGGTAGGGAAGGGGATTGAGGAGAAGACGAAGAGGGGGTGGTAGGGTCTGGTAGAGAGGATGTAGTGTGTGGTAAAGGATCAGTGAGAGGTAAGGTTAAGGGTAGGACGAGTGAGGTAGGGTCATATGGTTGAAAAGAAGTGGGTGAATAAAGATGTGTGTTCTGGAAAGGATAAATATCTTCGTAGAAGGTGACGTCACGAGAAAGGATGATTTGGTGGGTAGATAAGTCATAGAGTTTGTAAGCTTTCACACTAGATGGATAACCAAGAAATACATAGGGCTTGAAGCAAGGATCAAACTTAGTTTGGCCTACTGGTATCGTAGTCGCATAGCACAAAGAACCGAAGACACGAAGATGGGCTAGCTGAGGAAGTTTATTATAGAGAAGTTCAAAAGGAGTCTTGTTATCTAAAAGGGGAGATGGTGTGCAGTTGATAAGGTAGGCTGTATGAAGAATAGATTCACCCTAGAAAATCAAAGGTAGATATGCGTGGATGAGGATTGCTCGAGCTACACTTAAGAGGTGTTGATGTTTACGTTCTACCCGCCATTTTGTTAGGGACTATAGCGACAAGAGGTTTCATATATAATTTCTTTGGCATGATAGAAGCCTCGGAGAAAAACTTCAGACCCTTGATCAATTTTAATGGTTCTAATCTTGACATTGAATGGATTATGCACTAACTTAAAGAATTGTGGAAGGACAATAGCTGCATCTGACTTTGATTTCAATAAAAATACCCATAGAGAGCGAGTGTAATCATCAACTAGAGTGAGAAAATATTGGTATCCATCGTGAGAAGGAAGATTATACTTGCCCCAAATATCCGCATGCACAACACTAAACGGGGAAGTAGCTTTAAACTCACTTTAGGGGAAGGAAAGCCATTTATCTTTGGCCAAATAATAAACATCACAATGTCGATCAACAGTAGAAGAGATATAAGAATAGGTTTGCTATAAAATACACAGCTTAGGAGAAGGCAAGTGACTAAGTCGATAGTGCCACAGGTCGAGGTTATTATGGATAAGAGCGAGGGAGTTGGTTATAGGGCTAGGGTACGATAGTCTCCTCTAATGAGTCACCTCAAGCAGGTAGAGCCCACACATTTCTTTGGTCTCACCAATCGTTCTCGAACATGTTAGCTCCTATATCACATAACCAACACCCTCAAACCGTAGTGAGTAAGAAGAAGATTAGAGTAATCGGCTTACAGAAACAAGACTGAAATTAAAAGTTGGAACCAATAACACATTAGTCACGAGAAGCAAGGGTATAAGCTGAACCAGACCAATGTGTATTACTGGTATACGATTCCCATCAGGTAAGCCTACGGAGACTCTATCAATAAGTGATAAAGTGACAAAATGATTATAAGAACAAGCTATATGATCCTTTGCCCTAGAATCTAAGATCTATTTACCATCAAAGTAAGAGGAGGAAGTAAAAATAGCATAACAAGATTTACCAATCATGTGAAGGTTGTCTTATGCATAGGAAAAAACATTAGCAGCTCTAGAAAAGCTAGATAAAGGTTGATGAGGCGAAGGAATCAAAGCAGCTTGTTGAACCAGATTGAGTAGTCCAGAATATTGCTCAGAAGATAAACAAAGTTTGTTAAACTCTATTGTTAAGCCATGAGCATCGGATGTAATAGGACAAGGACAATGAATGGAAGTTGGTGCCGATCGAGGTTAGTTAGCTCTTGGAGAATAAATACCAAGTTTCTCATGAGAATACGAAGAAGATCCCTTCGATTTATAATTAGGTAGAAAACCATGCTTCTTGAAGCATTTGTCGATCGTATGCCCAATCTTGTTATAATACATGTACTGAGGACGATTAGAAGTATTCTAGAACTTCTTTCCCCCTGCAGTTCCTTGAGCAGCGAGTGACAATGAGCTATCAGAGGTTGCATCGACAATAGGCAGAGCTGGCAAACTAGGAGTCACCATCTGGCATTCTTGGTGGAGTGTCAAGAATAAAACCCTGCTCATACTTGGAAGAGGGTCCATCATTAAGACTTGTTCACAAATATTAGAATAATTATCATTCAACCCACGAAGAAACCCCATAACCTGATCATGAATACATAACCTTTAACAAGACAATACAGCTCACAACTCTCAGCTTCAGCTATAGGGTCACACTTATAGTGAGGATGCGGCTAAAATTACACCATTTGATCCTATAGCACCTGATAAGGTGCGAAATAGTCAAAAACACTCAATGCACCCTATTTCAAAGAGAAAATCTGCGATTACATATTAGACATCCTCATGGAATCTCTTCTTCCATACCTTTCCTTGAGATCCTCCCATAAATCAAAAGTAGAATCAAACCACATGACACTTTGAGCAATACAAGGTTCAACCGATCTAATAATCCAGCTAGTAACCATGGTGTTAATCCATTTCCAAGATACAAAATGTGGATCTGTGGGAGAAGGAGCAGAAATCGTACTATCAGTAAACTCAATCTTGTGCTTAGACCACAAAGTCATTTTGACAGCTCTACTCCATGAGAGGTGGTTGTGTTCATTGAGGAGTGGCGTCACCAACACCATTGAAGGGCTCTCATTATGATGTAGATAGTACATATCTCCTTCTTTCATGCTCGTAATAGAGCTTCTTCCTGACTGAGTCCCATTTGTAGGTGTCTCCATAGTTTAAGGAAAGAGTTTTGGATATTTCAGGAGCAAAATAAAGAGAATAAGAGGAGATCAAAGTCACATTTGCTCTGATACCATGTTAAGTTTTGGATTTTAAGGGAAAAAGGAAGGAAAACTGGTATTAAATGAGAAAGAAAATAAGAAGGATCCAGGAACTTGGTGAGGGAAATGGTGATCTCATTTTCTCATATATTCTCTATACAAAAGAAGAACAGAGAAAGTTCCTTAATAAAGCTTTACACATGGTATGTAAATATAGGAAAAGTTGCGCAGTAATTAATAATATCAAGTCATAGTTCCTGAGCTTTGATTCGCTGGCTAATTGATTTCGAGAATCTTTTTCCCTTGTAACAAATTTTGGCTGCTCGTGGAGAAGCATACCGTCTGACGTGGATGATGTGTTAAGTTGTCGGGCTTGAGCTGAAGAATGGGCCGACTGGGCCAAATGTGGAATATCATCATCTATCAGTTTATTTATCTTGTTTATAAAGTGGGGCCTAATATATAAAGACGTGATTGACCAGCCAAGGTGGGTAGGAGTTGCATTTTCTTGTTATGGATGCTTTAATTCATATTCGATAAAAAATTTGGAAATTACACTCCAGAAAACTAAAAATTTCAAAACTAACTAAGTTAATATGATTTTTTTTAAGAAGTACACTAAGGGACAACTGTATTCTTGAAAAATTGGACATCTAATCGCGACTCTCAAAACAATGGAAAATTTATTATATTTTCTTTGTTTTTCCTCCTACTGTTTTTTTCTCTTCCTATTTAATCAGAAAAAAGTTTAAGATTATCATCTGTAACGAAGCTTTGCTACATTGATTGTAATCCTTATTCTACTATGAATGAAGCAAATTTCTCCTAAAAAAATTCAAGGTTCACAGGAAATTATGGAATCTTATAAAATAAAGGCAAAATTAGGTTAAGGTTCCAATACTTTGGAGATTCAACCGATTTAGTCTCTACTGTCTAAAAACTACTTTTTGGATCTCTACTATGTAAAATAACCAAACTTTTTAGTCTTTGCAAATTAACATAAATTTTTTAATGTCTATTATAACCTTCTTTTAAAAAATTAACCAAAATCCAAACTCAAACCCAAACAAAATAATTGGTCTCCTCTTCCGACCTAACTCAGAAAAGCACTAAATTGGTATAGGCACTAAATTACTTACTTAGGGTCTCTAGGTTACGGTTTTATTCCTCTCCCAACGTTGTTGCGGTATCGAACCTTAGTTCGTCCTACCAAGTGCAGCCCCTGACACTAGGGGTGTGCAAATGGTATTTGGTATTCGGTAGTACTGATTTTTTTTTTGGTATTCGGTATTTTGGGATCGGTATTTGGTATTTGGGATTTAATTTGGTATGGACTTTTAGAAATTTTGGTAAATTTCGGTATTTGGTATAATTTTGGTATATACCAGAATTATTTCGATAATACCAAAAATACCGAATGACTAAAATATAATTTTACAATTAAAAGTTACCCCTCCCCTTTACAAGCTATAGCGCATACGTTGTAAAGGAAATCTTTCTCTCACCTTACCTCTCTGTGAGAATTAAAAAGGAAAGGGAAAATTAGGCTAAAGTCCTTGTACTATGGTGATTCAACCGTTTTGGTCCTTGCTGTTCTAAAACTACTCTTTCAATCCTTACTATGCAAAATAACCGAGTTTTTTAGTCCCTAAAAGTCAACATAATTTTTTAAATTCCCATTATACCCTTTGTTTCAAAAACTTACCCAAACCCAAACTCAATTAAACCAAAAACTAAATCAAACCAAACCGAAACTCAAATAAACCAAAAACCAAATCAAAACCCAAGCCACCTTCTTCAACGCGATCGAGATCGTCCCTGTGCCACTCCTCGCTGTCAAGTTCGACATCGGCCAAAACCCAAGTCACCTTCTTCCTTCTACGACTCATCTCGGTGCTGCTGCCATCAACAACGGTGTTGCCTCCACTACCTCCTCACGCCAATGCCACCACCCCCATTCCCGCCTCCCCACGCCAATGCCACAACAACGGTGTCGCCTCCACTGCCTCCCCACGCCAAGTTCTCCTACGTCATCGTTGATGATATCGACAGGGGTCATTGTGGAGATAGTCATTGAAGGGCTGGTGATATTGGCAGTGTTGTTTAGATTTTGAATTCTGGGTTTTGTTTTAGAAAAGAAATAATGGTGTCCCACTATTGTGATGTGCTCAGAGTTACAGAATTGCGTGTCTTTTGACTTATAAGTCTGGATTCCCACGATTTTAGGGTTCACTGGTCATTTTCTCATTTTGGTTGTGAAGTGTATTACACCTAAAGGCTCATACAGGTTGGTGTTTTTTCACCTTTCTTCTCCAATTGATCGATGAGAAGAAAAGAAGAATTGGTTGACTAGACTTGGTATTTTTCTTAAAATGTTTGACTAGACTTGACTCAAGTTTTCTCCTCTTCGTTTTTGATCATCTTTTTTTTGGTTTCTGGGACTTTACTAAGTTGCTCTAAGGAGATGTAGTGTTCTTGTCTTGGTTTGGTAAAGCTCTCTCTAGCTTGTCACTGTTGGTTCTTACTATAGTTTGGTTGCTAGCTTTGTCATAAAACTTTTCATGGTTAACGAAAATTGCAACTAAGATGAAGCAGAGGGATCAGGACCTAGTATGATATGTTGGGCAGAGGATTCGATTGTTCTTCATTTTCTGTCGGAAGAATAAGAGAAGAAGAAGATACGTTGAAGAAGGTGGCTAGGGTTTTGATTTGGTTTTTGGATTTTGGTTATTTGAGTTTTGATTTGGTTTGATTTAATTTTTGGTTTATTTGAGTTTGGGTTTGGGTTGGTTTTTGAAACGAAGGGTATAGTAGGAATTAAAAAAATTATGTTGACTTTTAGGGTCTAAAAAACTCGGTTATTTTGAATAGTAAGGACTAAAAGAGTAGTTTTAGAACAGCAATGACTAAAAAGGTTGAATCACCAAAGTAGAAGGACTTTAGCCTAATTTTTCCAAAAGGAAATTGGACACCGCCTCCCTCCCCTCCCGACGACGATGGCGATACCACCTCCCTCCCCTCCTCGCTGACGATGCTCCTTCGACCAACGCCCAGTGATGTCCCTCCTTAATAGTGACAAGCGACGCTCCTCCTCGACGGCGAAACCTCTCTCCCATCAGGGATGACTACGCTCCTCCGACGTTCCTCCTCGACGACAACATCTCCCTCCCCTCCTCGACAGCAACGCTCCTCCTCGACGGCGACACCTCCCTCCGGCGCTCCTCTTCCACGATCTAGCTCTCTGACAGACGCTACAACAAAGCAACCTAAAGTCCACAGCTAGTTTACGGAGAGGGATTCTTTCCTTCCAAAATTCTCTTATCTTATGTTTTACGGTTTTCCTGATTCTTGATCAAAAGTTTTCCCATGGGTGGTTGGATTTCAGATTGGATTCTATTTTTTTTTTCTAAAATTTGGTATTTTTTGGTATTTTCGATATTATACCAAAATTTTAATTCGGTATTCAGTATAATACCGAAATCATTTCGGTTCGGGATCGGTATGGATTTTTTTGGAATTTCGATATTCGATATATTCGGTATTCGAGATCGGTATATACCAAATACACACCCCTTACCTGATACCACTTCATCAAGAGCTCGTTGGTAATAGACGTTATAAGTTAGGCAAGTTATATTGTTAGTTTACAAATTTTAATTTTCTAAGAAAAATATGAATAGGTGAACTTGGCCTCAACCTAAAACTAACCGCACATTCTTCATTTTGAATATTGTATATAATAATAAGGAAAAATTATTATCAAACTCCTCGTCCTCGATGAATGGAGCGTAGTGAACACGTTGGTGTTGGGTGATTGTGGATAGGATCAGGTGAATTTGGGGTTTTAGGGTTAGATAAAGGGTTTGTCTGTGTGTGGGTGGAATTGGGGATGGAGATCAGAAAATAGGGTTATGTTTATGGTGGCGGTGGGGGTGGGGAGGGGATAACAAAATAGTTGTGAGGGACGGGGTCTAGGGTTTGGGTCGGAAATTGGGGATTTCGGAGCTTATGGTCGGGACGGGCGGGGCAGTTGGTGGTGAGGCAGGCGGCGACGGCGTGGACTGCGGAGAAGGAGAGTGATGTGCCTTTGCCTCCCACTGTGATGATTCGTGCTCATTCGCTATGGTGGTTGGCTCCGGTGGCATATTCCGATGGGTTCTTCCTCCTCGTGGGTTTTGGAATTTATTGAATTTGTTCGAAGCTTTTGTGTTTAGATGTTATTTTGGTTGAAGGTAGCACGAAGAAGATTGATGGAGGGGAGTTAAGAGGAAAGGGAGGATTAGATTTGGGTTGGATTAGATTTGAGTTGGATAAATTTGGTTGGATTAGATTTGGGTTGGATTAGATTTTGTTGGATTAGATTTTGGATTTGGGTTAATTTCCCTATATAATCCACCCATAACCGTCGACTTGGACGCTAGATATTCTCCGCAGCTCTCACTCTCTCTATAGCTTCTTTGTAGTAATCGGTTATTAGGTCAGAAAAATGGCCCCAATCGCAGCAGACGCGGCCCTGCCGGACGGAACCCTAGCCTACTTCGACGAGCAGGACCAGCTCCAGACAGTGTCCATCCACTCCCTCGCCGCCGGCAAGAAGGTCATCCTCTTCGGCGTCCCCGGCGCCTTTGCCCCCACTTGCAGGTACCTCCTCTATTTCCTTATCTTTCGCTTAATTAGTGGCTCGCCTACCAAATTGAGGAGATATCCTTGGCTTCTTTGGTCTGATGATTGGGGGTTTGCCACGTGCGGTGCAGCTTGAAGCACGTGCCGGGATTCATCGAGAGAGCCGAGGAGTTCAAGTCCAAGGGTGTCGATGAGCTTCTCTGCATCAGCGGTACATAAAACATGCTCCTTTTTCTCATTATACTTTTTCGTTATTTTGTTTTCCTCCTTTTAATTCGAAATATTACAGACCAACATATTTGATCCTCAATCGTTGTCGTCTGGGAGCCACATGCTGATGATCTATCTAAAGGATAACATTTTTTTTTAGTTTTGGAAGTGCTGGGAGTATTTATAAATTGCGCTATTCGCTATAATTCTTTGTATCCAGTTAGGTTTGATGCTAGTTAGCGGTCGTGTCGGTGACTCGGTTTTATGGTAAAGGTTGATTTGTTCTCTTGGCTATAATGAGATATTGCTCGCCCCAGCAGGTTGGCCTCTTGATGAGAGAGTGACAACTCTGTCACACTTGGGAGTGAGGGGTTATGAGGGGGACTAGAAAATTGCTTTTGTTGAGGAATGAATTATCAGGAATCCTACCCTTTAATTAGGATAAAAAATGATGCTTTGTGGTTTTTTTTTTTGGGGGGTAGAAAAGGAGGGGCACGCCCCTTAAAATTATTGAACTAACGACCTAATGGGAGAAGGTCCCCTCCATCATTAGTTACAAGCATCCAATACTTTGTGGTTTTAGCTAGCTCTATTTGTTTGCTGGGTGAAGACTGATGGAAAACTGTAGTGTGAGGATGCAAACGTGATGCTACTAAAGATGTATGTAAAAGTCCTTTGGTCATCAGATATATACTCAAAACTGTGTTTCGTCCTTAATGTCTTGGGTGGCCTGATATTATGTGGCAATACCCTTCAGCTACACGACCTTTTGTTCGTTGTGAGAGAGTAGAGACCTGCTATTTGTTAGAGCTCTTTTTGATGGGTTGCTATTGTTGATAGCTGGATTCGTAGAGATCCTCGGTGAGAGTGGTTGTTTTTTGTTACTTGTCATATACACTGATCAGTGTTACTTGGATATTGTGTGTTCGCGTTGCAGTTAATGATCCGTTTGTGGTGAAGGCATGGGCCAAAACCTACCCTGAGAACAAGCACGTCAAGTTCCTTGCTGATGGCTCAGCTAGTTACACCAAGGCTCTTGGCCTGGAGTTTGACCTCACTGAGAAGGGGCTCGGCGTCCGATCAAAGAGGTTTGCGCTCTTGGTCGACGACCTCAAGGTGAAGGCTGCAAATGTTGAGCAAGGCGGAGAATTTACTGTCTCCAGTGCTGACGAGATCATCAAGGCCCTCTAAACTTTAGTAGTCAATGGTTTGTTGAAGTACTATGTTTGTTTCAGTTGTATAAAAATAAAACAGTATGAACTGCTGCTGGGAATAAAATATGACGTTTCCGAAGTTGTAAGCATTGCTCTTGTTTGTGGGATGAGGACCGTTCGTCTATAATGGAGTCGTTGACTTGGCTATGCATATTGGATGGTACGTTGGTGTTGCATCTATTAGTTCCATCCGTCAGCTGTCGTTCTCTACAGATACTATCTCGCTTCTTTCCTTTTTTTTTATGGTATCACTATCCGGGGTATTTTCTCAGATAACCAAAACTAGAACAAATGAAGAGGATTTTAGCCATCTACGCTCATAAAAATAAATCCCAAAATCCTTTTCTGATTCATAATCCTAGAATTTAAGCCTTCTTTTTTACGTCAAACAAAACGAAAATAACACTAATCTCGAAATATTAACCTATTAGGCTTTCTAAAATCAATTACTTACATTACTTTTTGACGTCCGAGGTATGCAAGTTAGAAGGGATTCTGTATTTTTAGGGGTTTACTACTCTTAGGGTAAGTGGTTGCCGGTCTACGGTCGACATCGCCCTGAAACAGCATACCAATTTTATGGTTATTAGGTTGCTGCCATTATCAGAAATTATATTATTTCCAAGAAAAAAAAAGTTGAAATTTTTTGTAATGGAGAAAGCAAAACGAACCGGTTTTCTTTCCTGCAATTAAATATCAATGAGCCTCAATCTGCATATTAGTTAATTTGAGATTATGTTCAAGTCATACGAATAAAACATTCATCATTCTTAATGTCACTCACAAATTCTCATAAATAAGATTGTAGAATAGTTTCGATAAAAAAGTTTCTTCGCGTCGGAGATGAATTACATTCTTCATTCAAATTGAGGCTGTTCCATTTTCCAGTGCTGAATCTGACCACTGTCATTGTTACATACGTTTCACTGCTTGCTCTCAGTAGCTTTATAAGTGAACCCGGTACGTTGAAGCCTCTTGCTTCCCTTAGAATATCATCATATTTCCTGGCACCTACCAGACAATTGTCAATTGACATAATATGACATTGTTCTCCAGAAGGATTGCGAGATCTTGCCTCTTACATGAAGGACATCAAGAAAGGTCTGAGAGACTTAAAGAAATCCTCCCACTTGGCATTTGACATCTTCAAGGTTCTTTCCGAGGGGAATGACTCGAGTGCGGTAAGTTTCTCACTGAAAATTGGAGTAATCTTCTTGTTTAAAAGCTAGGAGGAAATTTACAGACTAATTATAAGCCTGTTCTTGGCAGCAGGATTTGTGGACTCATAAAGAACTAGTTCAAATAGATTGCGGAGAAAACGGTGCAGTGCTTGCAATTACTTGTTTCAAGGACAAGATATTCTCTGGCCATTCTGATGGAACTATAAAGGTAGTCTTGATCACCCAAGAATGTTCAAATCAAAGATTCTTTTGTAAACCAAGTGAAATTAAACTGAAAATGCATATTTTTCTTCTCAAAATTATGAAGGTCTGGACTGGAAGAGGCAGCATCCTTCATCCAATCCAAGAAATCCGAGAACATAGCAAGGCAGTCACCAGCTTGGCTATTTTACAGGCTGGAGAGAAATTGTACAGCGGTTCCACAGATAAAACTGCAAGGGTAACCCTTTTCTCTAGCCAAATTCCCCTTCTAGTGGTTGAATTCAGGAAATTAATACATCAGCCATCCTAATTGACTCTTTATTGCTTTCTCTTTGATCTTGGAAACAATACAGGTGTGGGCTATTGGCAATGAATCACTGCATTGTGTCCAAGTACATGACATGAGGGACCATGTTCACAATCTCATCGTTGCCAACAGCATCGCCTGCTTCATTCCACAGGGAGCCGGTGTTAAGGTATAGTTAGTATAAGCTTCCTACGTAGACTCGAACTTTTCGACCTTAATCTGTCCAGAAAATGACAGATCCTTGGTGGGATTTCCGTCTTCCAGGTTCACTCGTGGAATGGAGGGTCCAAACTGTTGAATGCAAACAAGAACGTGAAGTGCATGTCACTAGTACAGGGGAAACTATACTGTGGATGCCATGACAATAGCATTCAGGTCTGCCCTTTTTTCTTCTCACTTTTAGCTATAACATCTCTTTCTTTATCGTACTTATACATCGCCGCTGGTTCTTCAGGAAATCGATTTGGCGTCGGGAACGCTTATTGCCATACAGAGTGGATCCAGGAAGCTGATGGCTAAATCAAACCCCGTACAGGCACTCCAGATTTACAATGGACTTGTATATTCTGCTAGCTCTCCCGTGGATGGAGCAGCTGTTAAGGTAGTACTACACATTCTAACTTTCCCAAATGAACTCAACTCGATTAGCATAATTAGCACCCCGTACTTTTCGAGATGGAACAATGCGTAGGACTTGAAATTGATCACCTTCTTTATCCTGTTAGATATGGAATGCTTCGAACTACGAAATGGTTGGGTCGCTGAACACGTCCTTGGAAGTGAGAGCCATGGCCGTGAGCTCGGAGCTGATCTATTTGGGGTCAAAAAATGGACTTGTTGAAATTTGGGACCGAAAGAAGTTGAACACAGTCGATACACTGCAAACCGTAA
>SOPF01028549.1:0-26664 GCA_012979155.1 Hypericum perforatum
ATCATGCTGCAATGTAGAGTATAAGACATTACATGTGTGCGTGTACATTGAATAATTAATAGATTAATTAATCAAGAATGGTACTTTTCCAGGCTAAGTGACATAAATATTAAATAATTGTTACAGAGAGAGAAATGAAAAACCTGAAGGAGCAGCTTTTTGGGAAGTGTTTTTCTCCACTTATCTTCAAGTTGCAATCTTTAAAGGAAGAGCTGATCTGGGTTACCCTCACTTTAGCCAAATAGTGTCAAAGTTTCAATCTTTCGGCTTCTTCTTATTTGTTGTCTGAACGAGTATTTGGTTGTTGAATAGAGTAAGGAAATCCAAAGGGCCAATAGTACACTTCGGGTTACTTTTGGGTGGAAGCCACCAGAAATTCAATCAAATTTTAGTTTTTAAAAAATTATTACATTTTGATATACTTGAACTCAAGTTTTTAGTTAAACCAAAAGAACCCTGATTTGTCCGAATGAATATTGGGAGCCGAGGACAGTTAAGAAAATCTAAATGACTTGCTTGTTTCTCTGATTCAATTACCTTAGGTTTCCCTCCAAAAGTCGTATTGGTTTGGCTTAGGAGTGATTTAGGAAGTCAAAGAGCCTGTGTGAAAAGAGCATCTCTTTTTCACTTTAATAATGGCAAAAGTGAGCAAAAGGGTCACTGCCATTTATTAAATTAAGTAATTTCATAATTTTATGATAGTTTCAACTTCCAAGGAGTAAAAGTTTAATAAAAATCAAGTGGAATAAAATAAACTTATTGTCTGTTAAATTTGAATTAAGTCAATAGCTGTCCGAATTAGTGAAAGTAGAGCAAGAGATCAATTAATTCATCCGAGTAGACAGCGGTTTTTCTATCGTGATATGTCAAACATTGGTTCATATTAAACCGAGAATAGTATACCCAAAAAATATTGGAGTAGAAATGTAGAATCTCAAAGGGCGGGAAACCGAAGGGAGCATAGCTATACATTAATTAATCCGGAGAATAAGTGCTAATTTGAACCAATAATCCTCCTAGTCAACAAACAAATTGGTGCGGGTCCCAGTCGAAAAAAGTAACATAAAAAAAGACTGCACAATTAGTATTTTTTTAGGTATCCGGCCCAGTCCATTATAGACTTTCAACGGGGCCGACTACTCCTGTTCAAGGCAAGTCCCAGGGTTAAGGTTTTAAATCTCTCCCAATGCCGTTGCGGAGAATCGAACCTTAATTTACCCTTCTAAATGCAGCCCGTGGTACCATTGCACCAACTGCGCGGTTAGTTATCGTGCAATTACTCACACTCTCTCTCTCTCCTCCCCACTTCCATTCTCTCTTTTTTAAAACCATTATTTGAAGAATCATTAACTAATTCAAATTCCATCATACAACGTTAGTTCTGATCACGGTTCAGTCTTAACCGTGAAACCAGCGGCCAGTTAACCATGGTTACAGTTCAAAAACCATAAACCAACCATAACCATGAGCTCAAGATAATAGCATAATGCGAAGCAGGGATGATTGTGAAAAGAGTTGGTAAATATCTCTCTTGCGATTAACCTAGCCAACACAGACAAACAGACGATTTGTTCTGAAATATGCTTCTATTCGTCAAGCTGCAACAAAACCAAAGTCTAAAAGGTTCACCAATAAACTAGAACCGAACGGAACTACAAAACCGCAACCATCACAAAAACACCAGAACCCACACGAGTTCGGGCCCAAATCGATGTAGCAAGAATGAGTATTGCCATGGTAGCTCACTGGCTAGGAGACCTGTCTCCATTAACTTCCTTCGGAGGATACTCATCATGAACAGGGCTCTGGCTTCTTG
This sequence comes from Hypericum perforatum, assembly GCA_012979155.1. NCBI lineage: Eukaryota > Viridiplantae > Streptophyta > Magnoliopsida > Malpighiales > Hypericaceae > Hypericum > Hypericum perforatum. Next base: position 1,817 of record SOPF01028549.1, read on the forward strand.
GTAGTCTTCTTGGACTCCGACTCCTGCTTCTAACAGGGCTCCTGCTTTCGCCTCTTGCAGGGGATCGGCTGCGACTCCTTGACCGTGAATCTGGCAGCTCTCGATTGCGTCTCTTCTCTTGAGGTGATACCGACCTGATTCAGACGAGGAAAATATATCAACACGAAGTGCTTACTTATCAGAGAAGATACTAGGATTGGAAACCATAATGTGCGTAGTTCAAACTTCGAGAGTGAAACTTCAACATACATAATTATCCGCCTGTCTGAGAAAAAAGTTCCTTTTGATAATTAGATGTTCTTACTCTTCCAGTGTTTGAACCTTGTCCTGAACTAAGATTCCGAATTCCACACTACCCTTAGCAACTCAAGGGCTGAGCAAAATAGTTATTGAGATGTAGCATAATCACCATTTCAAGGGTGGATGAAGTACTGAAATATTATTTATCCTCAGATTGGCTACATAGACCGCACTCCAACGATGGTGTACTTTCACAGTAGAATTCACAAGAAACAAACCAACCACAAAATCAAGAAACAGTTTACTTGCATATTACAAAAACATATAACAGGGTTCCACTAAAAAGATGTACAGCAAGGGAACTCCATTTATGAACTATGTCCCTTGCCACAGCTTATCTTGCTGAACAAATAGAAAAACAAAAATCCATACCTGGAATAATGCCTTCGCTTTGGAGGAGGGGAATAATCATCACGGCTGCGGGAACGCGATCTAGCATGACGCGGGGGAGGAGAACGAGAATAGCGAGGCGGTGACCTTCTTCGATCACGGAAGCGACCACCCCTGAGAAGAAAAGAAACCATTATAGAAAGAAGAGCAGTTGTGAAGGTTAAAGTATGTCCTTTGGAAAAATACAGCAATGTAGACAATTATTTACCTGCCACCACCTCGCTCTCTGTGCCTCATCTCAGTAGGTTTCTTCCTGTTCTCCTCAGCAAAAACTACAGTCAATTCACGACCATGAAGAACCCTACCATCCATTTGATGCTTGGCCTCTGCAGCATCCTGAGGATCTGCATATTGCACAAAACCAAAGCCACGAGGTTCCCTGGAAAAGTAAAGGCAAGGAGTACAGAGCAGAAAAGCACAAGATAAGTTGGCCTTACAAAAAGAGCCATAAGATAGGGAGTGCAGGTAATAATCATTATGGTAATGACAGTCCCCTGTAAATGATGGTCATGGTAAGCATGAAAAGCAGGCACTTAGCTGCTGACCTTGAAACTCTCAGTTAAAAGATGACTTGAAATTCTTCAAGACTTGGGAACATCTTCACAATGTAACCAAACCGACTTCCTTCCAATCTTCACTACCATTAACATCTTCAAAAGTAATCTAATTACTTGATTGGTGTCTTCAAAACTTTAGTTTCACTGTTAGATCTCAACAATTTCAATTAACCCAACTAATGATCAAAAGCGACCACATATACGAAGATAATACCCATCAGACTAACAGAACATGTTTGGTGCAGGGTCTTCTCAATTAGAAATCTAAAGATCAAGCTAAGATAGAAACCAAATGTTCAAAGTTGCAAATGAGATATATAAGATAGATAATGCATGTGAGTACAACTAATAGCAAACACAATTGTCAAAAAAAACTTGGTTGGTTTCCGGAATAAGATGAGTCAGCACAATAACACAGAGACCGATATAATAGGTGCGGAATGTGTGCTCTCACCCAGAGTAATAATCTCGAGGCAGGTAAACATCCTTAAGCGGGCCAAACTGTTCAAAGGACCTGCGAAGATCTTCCGGCCTGCAAAGAAGGTCAAACCACAAAGTTTCTCAATAATACCTCGATTCCCAAAAGCATTTCAATGCCACTCAAATGTCGGGGGCAGCAACAAACTAAACCAAGATTCAGTAGACAATCGGTTACAGTCAAAATAAACCCAACGGACGATCAAGAAGTAACGGTACTACTAGGTTCAAAAACCCTAATTTTTTGGAACAATCGGTAACAGTTATTATTAACAAGAGGGGAGCTATCGACGAGGAGAGAGAAAGGGGCGGACCTGCAATCGTGGCGGAGGTTACGGACGAGGAGACTGGTGGGAAGATCGCGATCGCGAGCGCGGGAACCACCACCGCCGTAGCGGCCCCTGGGACTAGGGCTCCGGCCTCTCCTCCCGTACCCTCTCGGTGGCGGCGACGGACTGTAGCTCCTCCCCCTCATTCTTGGAGCTGAAGTCGACGAGACAAAGGAACCCTAAATCGAAGAGGAAACCCTAGTTAAGCAAAGGCGCGAGCTTTATTAAGGGAATGGAACTACCGAATTAGAGGGAAGAGACTAACTAGGGCAAAATGAGGAGAAAGCACAGAAGAGGAAAGGATAAGCCAACCGCCGCGGTTTTCAAGACAACTACCAAAATTAGGGTAATTCCTTCCTTTTCTTTTTTTTTTTTTTGAGGAAATTCCTTCCTTTTCTTTACTCACTCGGTGAGGTAATTATATTTTCTACTCCTCACAAAATTACTCCGTATTTTTTTTACAGTCCACTTTTATTGACTTTGGATCCGTTACAAAGTAAAAATAATATTTGGGACGATTTGGAGAAAAATAAGCACAACTGTGTATTTTTTGTTATGCGATATTGATATGTCCGACTTTCTTATAGCATACTGATAAGTGTATTTTTCATGTTTGCTTTTTCTTCATTTACATTACTGACTCATATGAATTTTTCATTTTGGTCCCAGTATTTCTACTTTTTTGCAAAAAAAATATACTCACACGTCCTCGGTTTCAATTGTTTGCAATGACAACCATCCGTACTCAATCCATACCCATATTTGTTTGTTTTTATTTTCGATCCCAGGTCCTAAAATTATTCGCAAATTTTTTTATTGAGTGGAAAAAAAGTTCATTCGCAATCAGGATGGTAACAATTTATAGCCCAATAGTAGATTATCGTTCCAATATAGAACAGTAATAATCATTGATCAACTAGAAGTCTAGACGTTCTGTTCCGAATTTTATAATTTTAAATTTCTTCCCATTAAAAAATTATACCGTGCAACAATTGATTACGTGATCGATCAATTATTTGTACATACTAAATTTTTTATTTAATAGAACTCAACAACATTTTACGGTTAACTTGTCGAACAATTCTGCAACAAGATCCCTCTTGCAAAAGCCACTTAGGTGCAGTTGAAGTAAAATAAAATAAAATTATAAGTATGTTTGTTTGTTTGTTTTATGAACTACAACTCTTCGAAAGACCTATTAATTTTTTTTAGAACAACACTCGCTCCGCTCGGTGGTCGATTAATATTAATTTTAGTTTGTAACCATCTATTATCAGATTAATAGATTAACTAACAGTAGATTGTATTAATTTATCCAAAAATCATTAACACGAATTTTTGGAAATGCACCTATTTAATTTTTTATTATTCAATGTTAGATTAACATGCAATTTATACTTTAAAAAAATTACAATACATTGGTCAAGACCGTAGATTTGGACCAAAGATGGGTAGATAGGAACAAACCGGTCCATATAAATACAAGGAATTAGTTGAAGTTTTATCCTACCATTTCCCACCTACTTCCATCACAAAGCTTGATCATCATCAGCCATCACCAATGGAGATGATAACCAGAAAAGCCATAACCCAAGTTGAAGTAGGTGACATAGTGAAGGCGTCAGGCCTATCGCACCAAGAGGCCCATGAGCTTCATGCAATTCTCATCGAGGAGGTTACAGCCAGAGGGTGGTCAGTTGAAGACCCAAGGGAGCTGTGGAGGAAGGTGGTGGCTAAGGGAGTGTTGAAGCCATGTCACCCTCATGCCCTCCACCAGCTGGTTTACTACTCTGTGTATTCTCATTGGGATGCCTCCTCCAATGGCCCTCCTCTCTATTGGTTCCCTTCCTTGTAAGTTTCTGTTGTTAGGTTTCAAGAGTTGAGAATCCGCTGGCTTAAGATTTTGAGTTTGATATGTAGATTCTAGCATGGTATTGGAGTGCACGAACTAGTTTCAATAACGTTGGTGCAAAATGTTGTTAGGTCGAATTCGTAAGTGGGCCGAATATGAAAATTTTGACATTTTGGGTTGGATAAGTAGTGTCACTGTGCACTACCATATTTTGAAAAAAGTTTGTAGTTCATAAGTGGATCGAATATGAAAATTCTGATATGCTTAGCTTTTGGTTCTATGATAGTTAGTGCTTGCAACTCTACCATTGGATCAAGAGTTCGAGGCAAAAGGGTCTACTTTAACTTAAAAATGAATAGTCTGACATTTTAGTTGGATACGTAAATTCTAGTATGTATCAAAGTGCAGGATTAGTCTGATATGAAAATTCTAATGGAGATTCTCCATTTGCTATTACTCAACGTCCTAGAGTCCGATTATATGTGTTGATGTGATGTTGTTATTCCAGGGATCAAGCCAAGAAGACCAACTTAGGCCGCTTAATGGAAACTCACGGTCCCAGGTTGTTGGGAACTTCCTACAAGGACCCTATAACAAGTTTCAAACTCTTCCACAAGTTCTCCATCCAGAACCCTGTGGTTAGGACATTCATTTTCCTTGCAGTGAACATATGTTTGATTATGTGTATCGATCTGAACTGAAATTGGCTCATCCTCCTCCTCCTCCTCCCTGACAGATCTATTGGTCGCTCGTTCTGAAGCAACTTTCAGTTGAATTCCGGGAACCTCCGAGGTGTATCCTTGACACCAATGACAAGTCAGTTCCTGGAGGGTCTTGGTTTCCTGGTGCTGTGATGAATATTGCAGAATGTTGTCTGCAACCGAGCAGCCATCCGAGGAAGGAGGACGACAGCATTGCTATCGTCTGGAGTGACGAAGGCGAGGACTCGAGCGTGAAGCGGATGACATTGAAAGAACTGCGAGCACAAGTAATGTAATGCATCTTGGGTTTGTACCGGTTCGCTCAGATGTTCTAGTCGCATTGCTCAACTATTGTTGAAGTTGAACATGTTAATTGAGCTGCAGGATGGTGGCGAATGCATTAGATGCTACATTTAACAAAGGGGACGCAATCGCTATCGACATGCCAATGACGGTTGACTCTGTCATCATATATCTGGCAATTGTGCTTGCTGGATGTGTCGTTGTCTCGATAGCCGACAGTTTTGCTGCTAAAGAAATCGCTGCCCGGTTAAGGGTCTCAAATGCAAAGGGAATCTTCACTCAGGTAACGCGACACCTTCTTCCACATATATTGTATCTGTGGTGTGTCATAGGTACTCTTGTAAGAACGAGAGTTAATGCATCTTTTGTGATCAGGATTTTATAGCAAGGGGCGGTCGGAAAATACCATTATACAGGTGAAATTGAATGCCTGCTTGCAATCTGTGCGTATGTTTGCCTGAGCATGTTCGAGTTAACCAAGCCGTCCTTTCCTTGCAGCCGTGTCGTGGAAGCTGCTGCATACAAAGCGATTGTACTTCCGGCAATCGGGACTGATGTGGGTGTCGAACTAAGGAAGCAGGATCTGTCCTGGAAACAGTTTCTGTCAAGTGTCAGTCACCTTGCAAGGTAACCCTTTTACAACAAGAAAACGTTTCGTAGCGAGTATTTATGCCCTGGTGTTGAGTAGCATATTTGTTTTGTAATTGCAGGCCTCATAGTTACACGCCAGTCTATCAGCCAAAAGACTCCATGACCAACATACTATTCTCTTCTGGGACAACAGGTTTGGGAAATTCGTGCTGCTCGAGTTACTCTGCTGTCGACCGTGTCACCTGATATTCTGCATTTTCTGTTGATATAGGGGATCCAAAAGCTATCTCGTGGACGCATATTTCACCTATTCGAGGTGCAGCCGATGGCTGGGCGCACCTGGATCTTCAAGTCGGTGATGTTTACTGCTGGCCAACAAACTTAGGATGGGTGATGGGGCCAGTTATTATCTATTCAAGCTTCTTAAGTGGTGGAACTCTTGCCCTCTTTCATGGATCTCCTCTTGGCCACGAGTTTGGAAAGTTTGTCCAGGTCTGCTTTCAACTTATTACCAACTTCTGTTCAGTTGGATCTTCTCATTAGTCTACTAACTTAAAACCATGCACTAATGTAGGATGCAGGAGTTACAGTTTTGGGTACAGTTCCGAGTCTGGTTAAAACATGGAAGAGTACAAACTGCATGGAAGGATTAGACTGGACAAAGATCAAGTAATGATCTCTTAAATCAAATGTAAAACCGCAGGTTAAGTTGTTATCGGCTAACTTATGTAGAATTCCTGTTGCAGGACATTTTGTACCACTGGAGAAGCTTCAAATGTCGATGACAATCTTTGGCTTTCGTCACGAGTGTGTTATAAGCCAATCATTGAATGTTGTGGAGGCACCGAGCTTGCCTCATCTTACATTCAAGGGAGTTTGCTACAACCACAAGCTTTCGGAGCATTTAGTGGCTCATCTATGTCAACTGGCCTCGTGATCCTCAACGAGAATGGAGTTCCCTTTGTAAATATAACATCTTCACGATACTCGATGAGAAACATGTTGCAAGGTTTAAACTTTCTGATAGAATGCTGTTTGAACTTTCCTTGTGCAGCCAGATGAACAACCTTGTGTTGGTGAAGTTGGCCTGTTCCCTGTATACATGGGAGCTTCTGAGAGGCTCTTGAACGCCGACCATGACAAAGTTTACTTCGAGGGAATGCCCTCCTTGAATGGAAGGGTATGCTCGAAGAGACCTTTACTCGGCAGACAGTCTTTCATTAGAACAAAGTAAAATTGCTTACAAGATGTGAATGTGCAGCGTCTAAGGAGACACGGAGACATTCTGAAGAGGACAGTTGGAGGCTATTACATTGTTCAGGGCAGGGCTGATGACACCATGAACCTTGGTGGCATTAAGGTATGGCTAGCTAGTTCTGCATACGACTTTCGTGCTTATCTTAACGTTAATGCTGATCGAACATCAAAAAATCGTGTTCTTTCTCAGACTAGCTCGGTGGAGATCGAACGGGTTTGCAACAATGCTGATGATGCCATCATGGAAACTGCAGCAGTCAGTGCATCCCCAATCGAAGGAGGTCCCGAACTACTCGTTATTTTTGTGGTACTAAAGACCGGACTCACTGCCGATGCAGATGGGTTGAAGAGAAAATTCTCAAAGGCCATTCAGAACGATCTTAATCCCTTGTTCAAGGTCCGAATCACAACTTTGCTTTGTATCCCTTGTTCACAAAATTGGCCTTGTTTTGAGGGCTAATGCTAAGATTGGCCCGATGAACAGGTCGGTTTCGTGAAGATTGTGCCCGAATTTCCGAGGACAGCTTCGAACAAGCTGCTAAGGAGAGTGCTGAGAGATCAGATCAGGCACGAGCTCTCTGTTAGGAGTAGAATGTAGCATCTGCAACAGCAGCAGCATTATCAGATCTCTTTCTGACGCATAATAAACGTAGCAAGCAAATTTGCTACAGACGTGTCCGCATCAGTACCAATTGTAACAAGCGAGGATCTTAAGCAAGATATTGTAAACGATCCACAACCAAGTTCAGCTAAAATAAAAAGCAGATTGATCCCGTGCTCGATTTGACGGATAGTCAAACGGTAAAAATATTATGTCACAAAAACATTATTTAAAAATCCGAAATGATTGTACGTAGAATACAAAAAAAATTGTTTAGGAGTAACAAGTCCAAAATGTCATATTCGGCCGCTCAAAATCAAGGTACAGGGGAGAAAGTTCAATTTGGACGATCTGCTTTCAATTATTGCCGTTCAGAAAACGAGATTTGGAATTTTAGCATCCGCAATTGTAAATTCTTCTGACTATAACCATCCCTCTCATGAATATCACAAATATAATATTCACGGTCCATAATTAATGTAAAGTCAATACTATTGGATTCTAGTTATAGTGGGACTCTTCAAATAGTATCTTACAAACATTATTTTCCATAACCATCGACGTTTGGAGTCCGTGTAAAATAAGCCAAGTTGGACTTAGAATAATACAGGGTTTTTTTTAATCTAGGGTTACTATTCATTCGATTTTATCAAATTAGTGTTACTGTTTCAAAAATTGCGATTTTGGTGTCCAGCGTGGACCGTCGGGGTAAAATCCCGTTTCATGGACCAAAAAACGGGATTCGATCCCGTTTGTACCAATAAACGAGATTTTATCTCGTTTGCAAAAAACGGGACAAAATCTCGTTTATTGGTCGAAAACGAGATTTCAGACCAATAAACGGGAAAAAATCCTGTTTATTAGTTTTTTTATGAATAGATCTCAAAAAGTTATGCAAATTCAAAAACAAAATTTCTCGAATCGGACATCCGAGCACCAAGATATTAATATTCAAATTTTTTTAACATAATCTCTCAATTTGATTTTTTTTGAAATTTTTTATGAATAGTAGCGTTAATTTGAAAAAAAAAAATCGGATTTTGATGAATAGTAGAGATTATGTAAAAAAACTTTGAATATCAATATCTTTGTGCTCGGATGTCTGATTCGAGAAATTTTTTTTTTGAATCTGCATAACTTTTTGAGATCTATTCATAAAAAACTAATAAATGGGATTTTTCCCCGTTTATTGGTCTGAAATCCCATTTTCGACCAATAAACGGGATTTTTTCCCATTTTTTGCAAACGAGATAAAATCCCATTTATTGGTTTAAACGGCTTCGAATCCCGTTTCATGGTCCATGTAACGGGATTTTACCCCGACGGTCCACGCTGGACACCAGAAATGGAATTTTGTAAACAGTAACACTACTTCTTCGAATACGAATGAACAGTAACACCAAATAAAAAAAAACCCATAATACACTACCTTGGTCTATGCGCATTGGTCTTGACAATATATACATTTTGGTTTGAAATCACCTTACATTGAAAGGCTCGATATGTTTGATAATTGAGATTCGAACTAAATAATACTTTTATATAATTATAAAAATTCTTGTGATCTTAGTAATAGATCAAACCAGTTGTCACTCACGCTCATAAAGTCATAATTGTATTTACAAGCCAAATAATGTTCCTCACGGGAACATAAATTTAGATACGTTTCTTTTCTTTTACCTTTTAACTTCCATGTAAAGCATATACATAGCCTGTTTATCTTCTTTTATACTAGGCGTAAAAAAATTGGTGACATAACTCTCTTAGGATTTCCAACGAACCATTGTGCCAAAATTTTATAAATAGTATGGAACATTGTGTGCAACATGAAAAAAGGCGATCAGTTGGACTTGTAATTTCGGATTTTCTACATTGCAGCCAGTGAGTTTGAAACCTCTTAAGATATTAAACAATACCAACAACCAACTGAAGGATTTCTTGAAAAATGGTATTTCTAATCATTTAACATTACAAATTATCAGGTGATTTGGGGAAGAAGAAAGAAAAATACTACATACTTGATGCAAGGAACTCTCCATCAGGACAATAACAACCAACAACAACAGCATCTTCAATAGATTGACCAATTCAAGGATTCCCAATTAGTGTGATCCTTCCTCATGGACAACAACTTCCCTGCTAAATTCAAACACCTTCTTGGACTTGCAGAGCCGCATCAGCAAGTACCACAGGATAGCTCCAGCAGTCATCACTCCACTAACAAGGTAAACCGTCTTCGATGCAAGAGCAAGTATCACCACGAGGAACCCGGACGGGACCAAACACATGATCACCAGCCCTGGAATCCTCATCGGGACCCTGTAAGGCCTCTCGAGATCAGGCAGCTTCTTCCTCAGCCAGACAAAAGCTGCAAACTCCAGCAGCATCCCGAGGCTGTACAGGAAGTTAGCAGATGATACAATGTCGGTGAACGAGAGGTACGAGACACCTAAGGCAATCAGTGTAGGGAGGAGGATTCCAAGCCAAGGGGTGTTGAACCACTTGGACCGGACAGCGAAGAACTTCGGGATACTACCGATATCAGCCATTCCAATGATTTGGTATGCGCAGCTGCTTAATTGAGCCTCGAATAGGCCAATGTTGGCTAGTACAGCGCCAACCTCGATCCAGTACTTGAGCCATTTCCCTGCGATGATCTCGGCCGCAGTTGCGTGGAACCCGGACTCCCACAGGTTCTGGTCGACCAGGACTGCGCCTGTCACCGCAAAGAGCGGGATCAGGTACGACACGCAGGTGAAGATAACCGCGATAAGTAGGGCCTTGGGGAATGTCTTCTGGGGTCGGTCCACTTCCCCGGCCAGAGTGCTGACATTGTCCCAGAAGTTGAGGTTCCAAAACAGGGTGTTGAAGAAGAGGTTCCAGTCCTTCTTGACACCCTTCTGGCCTGTGTTGAGCCACCTATGGGGCCGGATTTTCGGGATGGCGAGAAGCGACATGACCACGAACGGCGAGAGGGATACGACCCCGAGGGCTATACCAGCATATCCTACGATGTTCAATCCGGTGTAGTTGACGAATGAGAGGAATACGGTCGAGACGAATATCGCTACGTTCCTAGGCCAACCTGAGTCCAATGAAGGAATCACCTGTTGCAAGGTCACAGGGACTAATAGTCAGATTCTTTTTTAACAGAGCAAGTGCATAAAGGACCTATGTTAATGTCATATATATCATAATGTAATTCGTGTAAAAATTTATCTTAAAAAAAACATCGATAAAAATTGGTCCAAATAATAAACAGTCCATTATAGAACCCGATAATGTTCGACTCTTAATATGATAGATTTTTATAATTACCTTCTCTACGTAGTCGATGCAGAGAACAGGAAACGCAGCAATATTGATGACACCGCTAAGGAACTTCCAGGACCCCATAAGGGACCCGAAGAAGGGTCCGAACGCCCTGTCAGCCCATATAACGAACCCCCCATCGCCGGGGTACGCGGTGGAGAGCTCGGCCGTGATGAGAGCCTCCGGGATGCTCCATATGAAAGGGAAGATAAGGAACCCGAGGAGGGCGTAGAAGGGTCCCGCGGCCTGGACGGCCGGCTCCTCGCCGTAGGGACCGCCGGCGACCTCGAAGTAGATGAGGAATATGAGTGGGACGAGGGTCAGCGACTTGGTGATGGGCTTGGAGGGTGTAGAGACGGGGAGGTGGTGATCGGGGTTGGACTCCGGCGACTTGGGAGTGCCTTGCATGGTTATGGCTACGTCAAAAAGACCGTACCGTCCCCGGTCCGGTCAAAACTACTCGATATCCGAACACTAGTTTACTCGATCACTAGTTTCCGACGAGTGAGTTTGAGTACTTTGTGTGTATGTGTTTTGTAGGAGCGAGTTTGTTGACTTGCGTGTGCTTAGAATAGTCAAAGGTTCCGTTTGTTGACCAAGAGAGTTCGGTAACGTCTTAATTAAGCTCGTTTCTTGCCGTATCATTGAGTAAGTAGATATTCGTTTGTATTAAATAAGTTTTCGGTTATGGCAATAATTTTAAAGGAAATTAACATTGATATATTTCAGTATGTTTACCATCGTTATACCACATTCTTTTAGAGTTTAAGCATTCTTTTACTAATCGAAATGTAATAAAATCTTAAACGTATTAATTGAAATATGCAGTGCTCCCTCTAACTCTGATCCATATTCAATTACTTGAGAAACCATATTAAAATACTTTCTTTGCTTGAATTGCAGCAGAATTTAAGGGGGAACCATACTTGTTTATCGTGGAAGCCGAGGCCAGCTAACTACTCTATTTTTATATTATTTGATCAATTTTGACCCACGAACATTGTTCGGCAAATTTTTAATTAAGATTGATTTCATACATGTTAATTGCTTATTCCTATACATGAAACATAAAAGATGTATATAATCTCGACCAAAAATATGTATATAATAGTTTATTACATTACTCTTTATTCGGATACCAACTGAAGTAGTTGAATTTCGAGTTAAACAATATATTTTAAGGTATAATTTTTTTTTCAATGATGATTAAACATCAATATTTTTATAATTTTAGAACTCAAATTGAGTTGGTTGTGCGGTATTTAATTTCTTTTAACTTAAGTAGTATTGTACTTATTTATTATGTTATTACTGAAAGCATATTTTTAATTCCTAAAGATTTTAAATCGCGATGATTATGGATGAAAAGGACAGCCTGATTCTTTCATTTTTTTAGGAAATTTGAAACATTTTATGTCATTTTCTTCCTGGATAATTCCACTGTGATGTATCGATAGGCTCTGATAAGAAAATTACAGGTTATTTAATGAACAGACATTAAATCGTTCTGATTCAGAAGTACACGTTTTTTAAATCTCAACATTGGATCGATTAATGAATGGTTATCTTGGAAAAACTAAAAGGGGAAGCATCTGACCCTGCAAATTCAGAACACAGAATCTTATTATGAGATAGAATATGGTATAAATATTAAAAACACCTTGTAATGTAAACTGATGATAGAGTGAAACATAAGCAATATATAATCATTTACATAAAGGGTTTATAATTCTCAACTATTGAAAGAGCTTGATATTGAAAAAGTTAATCTTATTTGACATAAATTTAATTTAATTTTTACGTTTGATGTGATATCAATCAGAAGATAAAATATACAATAATAAACAAATAAATATCTATATCAACTGCCATTATTATAAATCAAACAAACAAAGATACCAACGGCAACAACTAGGCATGAGAGAATTGATATACCTTATAATGAATATAAATTAGCCACCTATTTTAATACAGCTAGTGGAATTGAATGATTCTCTCGGCACATTATCTGATTGGTTAATGTTGGGAATATAATCAGATGGTGGTTGCAAGTTGCATCAGATGCGTCAAAAAATATTATAAATTGGAAAACTGATCAGAGCAGACGTGTGTGTGGTACTCTGGTTAACGCCCAAAAGGAGAAAAAAAGTCAACTAAATTTAAAAAAAAAATGCAAGGCAAAAGAATCTCCATTAACACACGTGATCTATGAATAATATGAAGCTGATGAGTAGCGTCCATTATCCAAGTGGAGTTCGTACAATTGGTGTAAGTTCGTAATTACTTAAAATAAATTAGAGGATTTTGGATTCAAGCCTAAATTCTTTTTACATTATTTACTTTTCTTTACAGATTCTACCGCTTCCTACCACTAAATAGAATGTCACGGAATTTATTGAGCACACTTAAAAATCCGTAATTATGCCAATTAAAGGTATAATGACGTTAGTGAAATAAATTATCTCCGATGGCCAGGACAATTAGTACTCAGTAGCGTGGATAGTCTGCTGTACATGGGCCCTTATGCAGCCCACGGTAGAGCCCAATCGGGAAATCCAAGCCCAAAATGCCATTGGCAATGGGCTGGCCAATGGCATTGCAGTGGTACGCTCTCCTCAAAAGTCAAACCTTTTTCGTTCAGGTTTAAGTTAAAAAAAAAATGCGTCTGCCGGGAGTCGAACCCGGGTCTATTGCTTGGAAGGCAATTATCCTAACCGTTGGACTACAAACGCTGCGCTGGATGTTCATTTTTATTGAAAGATTAAGTAATTTTAAATCAATGAATTTTGTCCTAAACTTTCTTTCTGGTAGTTGGTCACTCCTATTTTTTAGAATTATTGTTTTTGTTTTATATTCATAGTGGACCACTCTCTTAATTATATTATTTTTACTTTTATGAGTTTTATATTAATTTTTTAAAATAATTTTAAGTCTCTTACCACGTAAAACAACTATGAAAGATTTTAACTCCTAATGTAATTACCCAAATGGTGTATTAGTTTGGTGCACTATTGGATGATGTTCAAAGTTGAATTCAGATTTTAAATAGATTAACTAGCAATGATGCTAGAATATTTTTATATATCGTGAATTTTTCACTTGATTTTAAACCGATAAAAATTTTCAGCCGATCCACAGGTAGAGGATCTAACGCAGAAATTTATATATCAAGAGTTTCAATTGAAAAATGCACAAGGTCTATGATGTCATCTTTAATGATATCTTGTTTTCCTCCTCTCTTTGCAGTTTTAGCCCTATAATTAAGAACGTTCGCGAAGAGAGATGGAGAAGAGAAGATAGTGGAGATAGAAAAAAAAACAAAAATAGTTTGACGAATACAAAATAAATGTTATAAATAAATATATTATGGTTGGACTAATCGAAAGAACAGCAACGAGAACTATGTGGGTGGTGTGAGAAACAAAAATTATGACAATACTTTTCCACTTCTTACATAGCTTATGAGGCGCATATAACCGGCCTATGCCAAATTTGGACCTCTCTCTTTACTCATATATAAATACACAATTTATATCAATTAAATCAATTGGATAGTTATTTTTGTTCATTTTTTGGAACTTAAATGATTTTGGAAGCATTAGTAATTATTTAAATGTTATACTCATTTTAAATTAATTAATCGGCATATCAATATCATAATATCGATGATATATATATCAACATAAAAAAAATACATCATTCATGTTTCGAATTGATAATACATCATTGATATTTCAAGTTAATGATCCGATCTAAACATAAAAAGTTGTACACCACCTACCATTTTCACAAAAAAAAAAGTTAATGATATGATCTTATGTAGTTTTACAAAATTGATTTTTGCCGGCGTTTTGGGACGATTGATCAGGTTAAAACTCCACAGTGATTGCTACTTGTTGCTTAGTTTTTTTTTTTTAAATAATACTTGTTGCTTAGTTAGTTACGGGTATTTTGTACTTCATCCTTTGCAATCATTTATTCTTGACGTGCTCGATATTGAGTTGCAGGCGCTACAGTTACTCTTAATATATAAAAAAAAATTGTTGGGGATTCGAATAAAAACGTAAAAAAGAGAAGGAAAATAACTAGTAACGAGACCGTAGAATTATAATCTCGTATATTTCGAACATAGATCATTTAGTGTTAGTGTTGTAGTGTCTTGTTATTAGATGATATAAAATATTATTTCGATGGGTTCTGAACTATATAAAGTAGATTTTTTCGAAGAAAAGCAGAAGTACACAAAGTATAATTATATAACAGCTAGATTCGATCACCTTCAAACTAAGAAACACAACAACGTAAGAATATTATATCCCAATGATTATTAACTTATGTCGATATAGAATAATAACATAAAACGGATAGTTCGCCGAATTAAAAAGGTGCTTATACTAAGGAAGATGACACAAAAATAATCTTCCCACGTCACTAATTTTTGATTTGTTTAACACTTCATTGTCACTTGCATTGTTTGGTTATCTTATCCCACGTACTTGCTCGCTAATTCCAAGCTTCAACTTTTGGGGATTTGCCCATTTCAGGACAAAACCATATGTTTGATTACTTCAAGGCATCAATAGTGCCTAAGATCCCTTTCGAAAGAATAATGTAGATATCTCATCTACCAGAATTCTCGATTCAAATGATTAAAAATATAATAATGTTAAATAATTAATAGATTAAAAATTGTGAACTAATTTTTTTTTACATAATTCGAACTTATATTAATAAGAGAGATAAATCGTACGTTAGTAGTGGTAAAAATTTACTTCTTCATGGGAGCTGCAAGTTCTGTTTGTGTATCACTCTAATTAAACACTAATCCTTTTACTATTATTGAATTCAAATTTAATATCGTTAAAATTTAATACCATTTATAAATTATAATCCTATTGAGGAAAAAGAGCGTTGAGCTCGTCATTGATCTGACATTCTCAATAGCCAACCAAATCTGAACAAGTTTTTACAAGTTGTCTTTTATGAGGAAAGCACCTATCCACCAAGAACAATAGAAGCTGCAAGAAACAAATAGAGGGAACAAAGGTAGGGAGTTGCCCCTCGCACAAGAAAAGATTCCAACTTCAGACATCATCCAATTTCCATTGGTTCCACCTAATCTATATATTAACTGACATTAATAAGAGAGGTACGAAGATTAAGAGAAACCAGTCTCTAGTATAATGGCTCATACCATGTGTTCTGTTGCTCATAAGCCTTGTCTAGGTTCAGGCAATGGGATTATGAGGAGTCCATTGGTCAGAGTTCGAGCACAAGTTGTCATGACACCTCCAAGATCACCACCATCATCGTTACCGATATGGCCCGGCCTAGAGATGCAGGGGGTCTCTCACTCTGATCTTCGTGTGAGGGAGATAGTTGAGAGGCAATCTCTAGACAGCACCAGCTCGGCGGCCTCCTCGTTCCCGTGTAGGAAGCCGCAGTTCCACCCCGAGTTTCTCCAGGAGTCCTATGACAGGTGCAGGAACATCTGCTCGGAATATGCCAAGACCTTTTATCTAGGTAGGTGGAAATTGGATTCCAGCCGTTCCTTTGGTCTTGAAGTTGTGATATTGCAGAACTAATCAATCTTGTGGATGGCATGCAGGAACAATGCTTATGACGGAAGAACGACAGAAGGCAATATGGGCAATCTACGGTAATCATCTACCTTGTTCGAGTACAAATCCCGTGTAGACTATAAGACTAACGAGTCTGTTTATAACGAATTACTCTTTCTACTATGCAGTTTGGTGCAGGAGAACGGATGAGCTAGTGGATGGACCAAACGCGGCTCATATGAGCTCGGCTGTCTTGGATGGTTGGGAGGAGAGGCTCCAAGACATCTTTGAAGGTCGACCCTATGACATGCTCGATGCTGCCCTCTCCGATACTGTCTCCCAATTCCCCTTGGACATCAAGGTCTGCATAAACTACTCATTTCTTATAGGCAAGTAATGTAGCAAATGGATTAAAATTCTATGTAACAGCCATTCAGGGACATGATCCAAGGAATGAGAATGGACACATGGAAGTTCCGCTATGACAATTTCCAAGAGCTCTACCTCTATTGTTACTATGTTGCCGGTACAGTCGGCCTAATGAGTGTTCCGGTGATGGGGATTGCCCCGGATTCCTCTACCTCTGCTCAGAGTATATACAATGGAGCACTCTACTTGGGGATAGGAAATCAGCTCACCAACATCCTCAGAGACGTGGGCGAGGAGTAAGTGTATACCTGTCCTGATATACTTCTGGTGATATCTGATCTTCCTTGTCTAAAATATTTTTGCTTGTTGTTTCAGTGCGCTGAGAGGACGAGTCTATCTTCCGCAAGACGAACTCGCAATGTTCGGGCTGAGCGACAAGGATGTCTTCTCGCGGAAAGTCACAGATGAATGGAGAGCCTTCATGAAGGAGCAGATCACGAGGGCCAGATCCTACTTCACCCTTGCAGAAGAGGGTGCCTCTCAACTCGACCAAGCTAGCCGCTGGCCTGTATGCATCTCTCTGTACCCTCGTTTTCTCAGCTTCTTGATTGAAAACGTATGGCCAGACTCAGATTAATCAATTCAAGCACGAATCTTGCAGGTGTGGTCGTCCCTACTTCTGTACAGAAAGATCTTGGATGCAATCGAAGACAACGACTACGATAACCTGACAAAGAGAGCCTATGTTGGAAGGACTAAGAAGCTTCTGACGCTGCCTCTTGCATATACTCGAGCTCAAGTTACTGCATAATACACATCTCAAGATGCTACTTGGTCAGATTACAAAAGATCAATTTTTTTCAGCTCCTGATGATGAGAAGACGGTTCAGCTCCCACTCAAGAGGAAAAGAACAGATAAAGCGTCGGGAAGTACAGATCAAACAATCAACTTGGAACACAGAAATGAACACTGCAGTTGAAATTTAATGTTCCATACATCCGCTGTCATGTACATTGAGGTCCCTGGCTGGATCATATTTATATCAGACCATCTTTTCTCTGCTACTGCTATTTTGTCGAACCAACCGAGCACCGATCTTTGGATTCTTACTGGGTCAACTAATTTAGACTCGAAGCTACCAATTAATCTAACCACTTGAGTGTAACACTACTGCCATTGCCAAAATAGATATGTAATTGCACGTATCACTTTACTCGGCAAGTAATGAATCAATTTGAACCATCTTTCGGATCTGAGAATTTGGTGAACTAGCTCTCGGGCTATTAAACCAACTTACATAAATAAACTCTCAGGATTTGTGGTTTTAAACTGACCCGACGACCTAGATTTGACTCAACACAAGAGTCAAATTCGGTTCGGTGTTGCTGAACTCCCAACAACACCGTTCATTAATGAAACAAAAAAGAACATATCAATTTTTCAAATGTACAAATATAAAGACAACACCATACTAACAATTCCAAGTTGTCAACACAAAACCCGCCTCCACTCAGCATATACCGAAGAAAGTGAAGATACCATCCTGGTGAAAATGGATAGCTGGGTGCCTCCAGCCGGTTACTGTCGATTATTGTTACTACAACATCGATGAGTTTCAATACTGCAGAGTCCAGAACATAATCATGGAACGGTTTTATCTAGAACTAACAGACAGAATATGTAACAAACGCAGCATAACAGAAGTGTTGTTCAAGGTAATAATCATGGAATGCTTTAACTAAAACTAGCAGATTAATGGACGAACTACAAAAGCAACTACTGCACGTTCACTCGAATCTCTGCACACATAAACCCCACGCCCTGAGTACCGTCGTTCTACATGGCCGTGGGAAGAAAGGAAGAAAGAAACAGACATACAAAAAGGAAATACAGATGAATGATAATAAGTTCTTTGATTCACTTGAAAATAGTACATGTGCTGCTACCATATCCTCAATCTTCCAGCCAGGTGTTCCACTTTTGAATCCTCTCGCTTCATCTCTCAATCGGAGAAGTTCACCGCCACCATGAACCACCTTACACGCTCGTGTTCCAGTTAACCAGTCAGTCCATGAAATATCAAAATCCAGCTCATAGAAAGTAATCGGGTGTTCTTCTAGTCACATCTGGCTCCCCCCTCCTCGGAGCAGGCTCAAACTGATAACATTCAGCACATGAGATAATTATCGGATCAGGGAGTGAGTATATGCCACAGAATACAGTATGATCAATCAGTGGAAAGACCAACCTGGATAAAGGTTTGACCTTTGCAGTCGTCAACTTCCAAAATGGATGCCATATTTCCGCAGCGGTAACAGTAGTTAGGTGCACTAAATATTGTCACGACCTTTTTCTCCTGCAACACAAGAAGCAGAATATGAAACCGAACTCACAAGTCTTGTGAATAACTAGTTCCCGGAAGGACGGATATAAAGCAGAGTTGCTCACATGACCCCAGTTGTACCCCTCCATGACCAATTGATGCGCTCTAGCAATCAGCTCCAGGTTGTTAGTATGGTTAAATTGCTCAGAGATATCCTACAAGCTCATTGAGATTAGTAAATGAATAAACACCTCTGAAAATGAGAACAAAAAAGGATGATGAATCAAGGGAGCGGGTACAATATGAATTGATTACCTGGCCAAAGGTATATCCTGCACCTCTTGGCGAGATACCCCAACCACAGCGGTCATCAGGGTCAGACCATAAGAGATCGCACATGGGACCTTCATGGGGAACTTCTTGAACGCGGTCAAAATTCCGAATGTTATCAAGAGTCTCAATGGATGGAGATAGCCCACCATGGAGACAAAAGATTTCAGACTCAACCTGGATTAGAAGAAAAATAATACACATTACAATGAACACAGAGGGATGCCAAAACAAAGTTACTGAAAGATTAGCTACTGGTTCGCTCATCCAGAAAAAGGTTCTGGCTCCTAAAATTACCCACCAAAGCTGTTAATGGGAAATAGTCAAACAAGTCCGTAAAGGTCTTCCAAACGTTGGCATTTCCATACCTGTCAAAAAAAACCATGATATATAAGTTTTTGATTGTAACAAAAAGCCTATAGATGTGCATTGTTAATCACTTCATTTTGCCCATTCCAGGGACAGAGAGAAAGGCCATGCCACTTTATGAACTGGCGTGGAACACAAGTGGCAAAAGTGGAACTTTTTTTTTTGTTGATGGGCAAAAATGGAAAAACAATGATACAACGGTCAGAATAAAAGATATCATCACCAGTTTTAATTTGGTTGTTTCGCTTTCTCCATTTCACTTTTACGAATGCCATAACATTAATCAAAGTCAGTTGCTATGATTGTCAAGTTAGTGAAATGACAGCCACTAAGAAAGCATAGTCACCATATTTCAACATTTTTGTTTAAACATCTAAACATATGGGACTAATGCACACATACAACTATACAATAAGTTAAAGGCAAGGTAAAGATGCAAAGGAACTCACTTTCGTAGGCACTCATCGTAAAACCCATAAACTTGAGTAATCTGCAATATGAAAAAAAGCCCTAATCAGCATATGAGTTGATAGATAGGAAGCTAGTTCGAGTATGTCACAAGAAATTGACACAGTTGACTAGCTTATGTGAGGGTGCACCACTACATAAAGTACAAGAAGAAAAAATTATCTATCGTTAAAGAAAAATCATTCAAACGAGCCCTTCACATAACAGAGCATACCTGACGGCTTTCATGGTTTCCTCTCAAAATAGTGATCCGCTGATGATAGCGCACTTTTAGAGCTACCAGGAGCTACACAAGAAAGTCGTTGCAGAAATTATAATACAGTTCACAGTAAGAAAACAATGAAAAAAGAACAGAAAATATCTTTTCATATGGCTGAATCAACATTTGAAACGGTCAAATATATTGAAACTCACAGTTACGGTCTCAACTGAGTAATAGCCTCGATCCACATAATCTCCCATGAACAAGTAATTTGTATCTGGACACTACAAAAGGTAAGAGATGAATGTTATTGCTTAAGTAAAAAAAGCCAGTCATTGGTAAGATTGCTTAATATCAGTTTGACAACTAAAAGAACGAATGTACCACATGCAACCACGTCTTTTAAGATATATTAGGAAGGAAAATCAATGAGGTAAATACCCCTGAAATGGCTACTCCAAGGTGACAGAGGGGAAGGGCCGCGGGGATAAGAATAAGCCCAAGATACAAAATTTAAGCACTAAACTAACCGTTTGGAATCAATGATCTTTCATCATAAAATGTATTGAATATCTTGGTGATAAGAGAGCAAGGCTTTGTTTAAATAAAGTGAAAGCCTGAAAATTTTTAATACCATCAACCATATATTAAGAGTAAAACTTATGGACTTAAAAAAGAGAAGTACCTTTCCTCCAATTCGAAAAAGCTCTGCAAGATCATGGAACTGACCATGGATATCCCCACATATCGTAACAGGACTTCTGACAGGCTGCAGAATACAGATCAAAAAACAACATAAACTCTTACCAACATGCTTTTTTAATCCGTAATATAAGTTATATAGACATATTCAAGAAACAAACTAAACATATCCACCTAGTCTATAACATAATCAAGCCCTCACAAAGATACCATGAGTATGAGCCACAGAAAATTCAGTTAAATTTGTTCTCCGAGTCCCTGAAGGCAAGAGACATAACTATCAAGTACCTGAACGTTGCTTTCCTCCATCAGTATCTCTTTGGCTTTGTCACATAGAACCTTAACCTGTGCCACACAATACAACAAGAAGAAGTTTACCACCACAGGGATTTTCAAGGAAAAGACAACCATACTGACCAAAGTGTTCATCGTGCTGGCACAACAACACATAATCCAAAACCATTGATATCATATAACTAGTTCATCCTCAAATCCAGAAAAGGCTAACAGAATTAGAAAGAGAGTGAAAAGGTAGGTTTCACTGAAAATGAGGTTCTAATCGTCATTCTGCACAATCGGCATCAAGCTCAAGAGCATTGGAAGTACATGATGGAATTGTGTGGTCAAACATCAGAAGCATAAAGAAGGTATGCCAGAAAGAGGGTAACAACTTTAAGGCAAACATTCTATCTAACATGCAATACTCTTTCAGGACAAAATCATAAACCGACATGCCACCCTCCCCGCTACACTTATTACTTTATCCATAACTACTAAAAAACATGTCCCAAACCACCCAAAGAGCGAGTCTGACATTCCTTAATCCAGCTGGCTCTTCATCAATTTTGAGCTAAAAGTACTCTCTTCAGGGAAACAGATAATGTAATCGGTACCGAAAATATTAACACTAAAATTCGACCCCAACAAAAATGCAGAATCCCAAGGGGACGGAGAAATGGTTCCTCCAGGATGCACAGCTACAACCCTAAACCCGAACCGAGCCAGCATGATTTCGCAGCCACTCTCAATAAGCTCCCAAACATGAACATTTCAACAAGCAAATAAACCTCAACAACAACCCGAATCTGATCCATACCAGAACCATTTCACAGCCACTCTCTATTAGCTCCCAAACAAACATTAACCACACACAAAAAAGGGATAGATTCGAACCCAATAAACCAGCAGATCTAGTCCACCCGAAACCGCCCAATCCAAAAAAAGTCCCAAACTTTAACCAAACCCGAATCCACCCCAATCAAACTGAACCGATCTACTTCCCAAGTTTTCTTCAAATTGAAAAAAAATAGAGAGAGATAGAGAGAGACGGGGGCAGAGAATGACCTCGTGTTCGGACAAGGGCTTGCACTGCATTAGCTGGGCAATCTGCTCGTCCAGGCTCCCTCCGCTCCCGTGCGACGTCGTTTCCATGTTCATTCTCTCCCCTTTCTCCTCTTCGGCTTCCTAAAGTTTCGAACTTTATCAATAATACGAGACCAGCTAGCGAGATCTCCTCGTCACCCAAACCTAGAACCCGGTTTCCCCAGAAGCTTCAAATCGAGAGGGAAGGGCCAGAAGCTGGTGGTGGTGAAGAAAGCAAAGCAATGGCCGCGATCTCTCTCTCTCTCTCTCTCTCTCTCTCTCTCTCTCTCTCTCTTGTTTTCGTTTGTATTTTTCTTTCTTGTTTCGCTGTGATCACGAGACCCGATGTTAATTGTTGGATATTTACCAAATGGTACACTATATTTTTTCCATTGCAAATTTGATGGTATTTGTGTTTGATATGAAAATTTTGACATGTTATCAAAGCATGTTAATCTCGTGTTCATTGTTAAATTCACATGACTATCTTTTTTACAAATTAGAAAAATTAAAGTCTATACAATTTTTGAACTGATTTATCTCATTTGAGGGACGTGTTGAGAATCTTATATTTATTAGTGTGAATAAGATTAACAATTTTATAAGTGTTAGTTATTCACCAACTTATTTTTTTAATATTTTTGATTTGATACGAAAATTCACACAAATTATTAAATATTTCCAAATTGTACTATATATTTTCTCTATTGTGAATTTAATGCACCAACAAACATGAGACATCCAGCACCGGAAAGCTATTCTTCTAATTATAGAAAATGAATGTGTGGTTCTTCGGCAAGAAAAAACCAAGATTGGGTATTAGCGATACATTATGGTTTGCAAGTATAGCCGCATAACATCAACCGACAAAATCTTGTTATAACCCAACTAAATATATAGATTTCGGGTCATAAGAATTACATAAAACTTTGTTTCTTTTACAGTCCGTCTTGATAAAAACTTAATGTCGTTTGGTTTGGAAAGAAGTTTAATTAACTTATCAGATTCATATTTTGACTCTTAGCACAAGCATAACCACCAAAAAATTATTTCGAATGAATACAAAATCTTCTCGGGGTTAACTAGATCTGCACAAATTTCATAAACAAAAGATTCATTATTACTTGATTGGCGTCGATTGCAACTAATTCATATTTTTCAATGTTATCCAACGACCAAGATAAGTTTAGTTGAATCTGGTGAAATCATTTTATAGAAGATTCATAAACTAATTACTCGTTGTCAAAGTCGGGAAGACAAACAAAAATTATGGCAATGAGAAGATTGGTCGGTATCTTCCTCAAAAAAAAAAAAGATTGGTCGGTACACTTTATTTTAGTTCTGGATCAAATTATCCCACCATTTATAAATCGCTGAGAATCTGAATCCCCAAAATTGCATTATAAGTGGGAATCATATTATTTGGGTGATGGTGTAAATAAATCGGTGGTAACGAAAATTGACGGACTCAATTGCAAAACAATAATCTCTATTTGTATCTTTTGAGATCCAATAGCCGGATTTTATGTGTAAGGACAATAGTGGCCCATGAGAGGCGCGGTCGGAACGGAACTTGAAAGGTTTTGATATTTGTGGGCCCTTTGTATTTGGGTCTCAGGAGCCGTGGATAGGTATGTGGATCTGTATCTCATCAGACTAGCTAGACATGGCCACGGTTCTATGCCAACTGTTCATTCGGTAGCTTTGATTATTGGAATTTGAATTGTGATTTGTGAACACGAGAATACTTGTGAAAAAAAGTATTATAGTTTAATTGATTTCTTGAGTTAGAAACCTTGGGAACGCATTTATAACTAAATCTTGAAATTTTCATATAGAGGATATCAAATTCGAACAACACTTAGATCACCCGCACCCGCGACCCTGCAATACTTAAGCGAGCGGCCTGCAAAGTAAACTGATATCGGAATGGGAAAATAATATTTTGGTGGAGAGATTATCAGATAAGAGAGATTTATATTTTACCTAAAAAATAAAAAAGAGTTATTAAATGATAAATGCATAAATACTAAAAAAATCAATTGTCTATATTCTAATTATGTAAAATCTTTATTTATAACAAAATCTAAATATTATATTCGATTAAAATATTCTCTTTCAACAAAATAGAAATTACAATATCATATAATTATAATTGAAAGATTTAACAATGATGTTAACCTTACCATGCAAACAAGTCTCACTTTTACTGTCTTAAAATATGTAAAAGAACGTGCGCGTACGTGGATCATATCTTCGCTTCGCTCATGTTTTGGTCTTATGAACTTGGATATGACAACGAGCAGCTTCGTGGGAATTTATCAGTAGGTGTTCTATGGCTGGTCTGCAACTTAATGTTATTTGTTTCATGGTCATACGCAGGGCTACTGGCAGCTAGTTACTGATCATGTTCATGGTCGAGTCAAATGTGAGATGTGTAT
This sequence comes from Hypericum perforatum, assembly GCA_012979155.1. Lineage (NCBI taxonomy): Eukaryota > Viridiplantae > Streptophyta > Magnoliopsida > Malpighiales > Hypericaceae > Hypericum > Hypericum perforatum. Next base: position 26,615 of record SOPF01028549.1, read on the forward strand.
TGAAGTTTCCATATCCTACCCAAAACCTTAAGGCAGTGAGTAGGTGGATC
>SOPF01028549.1:26674-52455 GCA_012979155.1 Hypericum perforatum
ACCAACTCATCCCACTCGCAACTTCCGATGTGGGACACTCTCCAACAATGTGATCTGCAACATCAGAATGCTGTGGCAATCTTGAGTCCGAGACTCAACAAATATCGAACGTTTACTAAGCGTAGCTTTTGCAGATGCACAATCAGTAACAATAACGTGTTCAATAGTTACATCTCAAATGCTCAAAAGAGGAAATCTGTACAGCTCTATAGCCAAGCGCACTCAACGATCTCCATCGTAGCCTGCAACGAAAAGAACATCCTCATCAGTCCAGAAGGGGGAATTTACAAGAGTGTATGCGGTAAGAATGTAAAAGCATTATGAAACATCTAACAATTAACAAGAACATATCTTGAGTCGTCATTTGCAAGTACAAAGGGTATAGCAGATCTTGAACACTAACAATAACATATTAGGACAAGAGTTCACAAAACCAAGTAATTCTGGAGTAAGTCACTCAATCGATCAATCTTGTTAACTTGCATTCTTAACTACCCTTCGACATGATCATAGATGGTCTGTCCTACTAAGCACTGAGAAAGTAACTTGACCGCTGCGGATAATGAAACAACCACCACCACTTCTACTCCGAAGATGACCAGAACCAATCTAAAAAAACTACACGTTTGCACATCGCTACGAAGAAACAAACAACTCTCTTGTAGAATTAGTCTCCCGCCCTCAACACGAAGCCTAAGCACATAAAGACACTATCTTTACCGCACCAATAATCCCTAAGTCAAACCTTTGCCAAGACAAACACAATCAAATTCCAACCAACCAAACAGACATACTTGAACTCTCTTGTAAAATCCATCTTCCTTTGAGACAAGGCCTAAGCACACAGACACAAAGGCGCAATCTTTACCTCGCTAATCATCCAAGAGTCGTTTATGCCTAGACAAACACAATCCAATTCCTTCCAACCAACCAACCAAATAAACAAACACTCCCTTGTAAAACCAGTGTTCCTTGAAGACAAACAAACAAACGCTCTGTTGTAAAACCAGTCTACCTTTAAGACAAGGCTAAGCACACGGACACGAAGGCGCAATCTTTACCTCACAAATCATCATTCAAAGATCAAGTCTCTGCCAAGACAAACACAAGCCAACTGCAATTCAAATTTCCAACCAACCAAACATACAAAGATCAGAACAGAAAATTGAAGTAATACCTCACTCAGATGAACTCCAAGGCAGGGGAAGTCAACCCCCTAAGAAGGGTCGCCTTGGAGCCACAAGCAGGGACATCCTCGAACTCCTTAGCCGGCAGCTTCTCCGACAGCGACCCGACAAAGAACTCCACTGATCCGTCCCCTTGATCCACCTGCATCCCCGTCACCGACAACCAAACGAAGAGCTTCTTAGCCTGTATCCCTTTAGCGTCCCGTACGGCGCCGTACCCGAGCATCCCGCTGATGTCGCGCCCGTAGTAGACGACCTGATCGCCGAAGTGGACGTAGCAGGGGGAGGTGAGCTTGATGGAGAAGGCCCCGTCGGCGCCCGAGGAGGTGGAGGAAGGCGGGTTGAAGGTGTAGGACGCCACGTTGGCGGGGAGAAGGCCACGTGGCAAGTTGTACTTGGGGAGGAGCTCGTGGATGTCGTCCCCTTCTTGCTCCTCCGCGCCGGAGATAACGAGGAGGAAGAGGAAGATGATGATGAGGAAGAGGAGGGGGAAGAGCGACTTTGCCATTGGAAGAGCGAGAAATTTCTCGAAAATAATGATCGACTAATCCAAATTCGAGTAGTGGAATCGAAAACGGATTGGTTAGGGGGGTTCGTAGTTGTATGGGGGAGGGAGAGACTAGTTAGTTGTCTTCGAGGAACAGAAGTTAAGTAGAAGTCAACTTCTTTGTTCGGGCTTGCGTGGCTTGGCGGGTAAGCGACAAAGAGACGGGATAGGAGCTTCCTGGTCAGTTAAGTTCGGTTCGGTCATCCGTCGTTTTAGATATTGCAGATTGGTCCGTTGACTTTTTGATTTCTTGCTGTTTTCTGAATTGTATGTTCAGTTGACCTCTATTTGGAGTGTACCCGGTAACCAGTGGTAATGGAGTATTAGCTTTTTTATTTTGGTGGAATATTAATCCATGTTTAAAATGGATAATTACAAAAGTCTTTTACGATCAACAAAATTCTCGATGTTTCGCGCGTATGTCAAAGAAGAAAAGAAAAAATCTTGATACGTGAAAGTATATTATTCCACAAGATATCCCAAAAATACTAACAATCAGATAATTATATCTTGACTGGAATTAGATAGAAATCTATCAACGTAGCATCTATTAATAAATACTATTGTTTATATCTTGAATGGAATTAGATAGAAATCTATCAACGTAGCATCTATCAAATAAATACTATTTAACTCCCCTAATTAAAAATAACCAAGCAAAAAACCCAATTTATCTGCGTCCATATTTCATTGTCCTGGATTAGAATTTTTGCAATCCTTTCAATAATAAGTCCAACAATTGCAGTAGGCAACACATCCCACATCGGTTAATGCACAGGCAAATGCCAGAACTGACACTTTATAAACAAAGTCGGGCCTAACTTAAAAATCATACCTTTCTCGGCCTTTTGGCTAAGATCAAGTGTAGTATCTGTTCTTATCAGTTTAATATCTGATATGTGGGCCATCGGCCCACTCGATATTAAATTAATTTTTTAAAGGGGAGGGGCCACCACAGTAGCTTGCTACTGGGCCTCTCGAGCGTCGCCCATGCGTTACACTACTGCTTGGGCCTGGCGCACCCTCCAATATCAGTCTAATACTTTCTTGGCCCATTAATGATGTTTATGTAAAATATTTTTGATATTGGATTGTTCGTTCGTTACTGAGGAAATCAGTTTAATTTTATAACTGGTTTTATTTACTTATTCTTAAGTTATTGCTTTTGTTTAAGTTTCTTTCAACTTATTCTCAAGTTGGTAAAATTATTGTACTTAAAACTTTCTGATTTTTAAATATCCTACTTAATATTCAATTGTCAAATACTCTTTCATAATGATAAATATATGATATCTACTTAACATAAACATAAGTAACCGCACATAAAAAAAACAGATTTTTTTCTTTCAAATTCAGTCATTGTAATTTTATAAGATATTTCTAAGTTTGAAACAGTCTGGGCAGATGTATGACGACGAATGTGCCATTTTAGCAAAATGACATTGCTCCCAAACCATAATTGGCGAATTCATGATTCAGTATATGATACACATAAGCACCTATTTTAATATTTTTTAAATTGGGAGCAACAAATTATTATTCTGAAGTTTGATTAAGTTAATTTAAATTATTTGTGCAAAAATTTGTCATATATTTACAACTTTGTAGTTTATGATATCTCCAAATTTTGAGTGTGAGAATCTATCTATACATAAATATATGTTGAATCAATTAAATATAAATTAATCTTATTAACACATATTTTGATACTAAATAAAATAAACAAACAAACATCACCGTCGGGATCTAATTAGGGACAAAGGAAGGAATAAGAATAACGCAAAACAACAAAAACAAATTACCCGCGCCCCTCCTTCGCCGGCAAAGAAGTTTGAAAAACTTGGAAAATCCACAAAGCTGAATGATTTTGAATCGAAGTAGACAACAAAATAGTGACACGACATAACACCCATCGCTATATCAATTATTTATATATAGTTTTGTTTGATTAAATATTTTTGAATTTGAATCCGTTAAGCTTAATGTTTAAAGTACAGTATAATTCACCTAAATTCCAAACTAGATGTTCGATAGTATACTATTCGAACATCAGGAGAATCACATTTGAAATCCTCATTACGTTAATTTTTTTTCCGTAAACTACCTAATATCAAAATTTTCGTAAACTACTCTCTAGTCCATGGACTTAACATAATTTTCCTATTGTGTTCCTCTTTTATCATAAATGAATAATCCATCCGTGTTTTATTTAAAAATGTTTGTCTAGGGTCCCCACCGACCAAATCAACCTCTTTTTCATTTTTTTGTCATATGAAATGACTATTTTACCCTTCACAAAACAATAAATTTTATCTTATTTTTGTCTTTTTGTGAAGGGTAAAATAGTCATTTTACATGACAAAAAAATGAAAAAATGGGAACAGAAGTCAACCAGGGACCCGAGACTAAAATTTTTTCAAAATACAGGGACGGCTAAATCATTTATGAGAAAGAAAGGACCCGATAGAAGAATTCGGTTAAGACTAGGGACTGCGGGTAATTTGCCCAATTTCAAAAATCCAAATCAAAACAAATTCCCACTCATTGATTTACGTGATTTCGCAAAGCTGAATTGTTTGAGCCAGTCAGTACTCAGACAAAAAAGAGAAAAAGAAAACCAATCCTTGTCCTTGTATGTGCTTATTTTTCTTACACACCAAACCAAACCATAAATTCAAATCCTTTTTTCCCTCCTCACCCATTTCGCTTCTTTCCTTTCCACCATTAACGTCATCACATTTAAGTCTCAAAGCTTCAACCTTTGAGAAGAGACCACAAAAATGGCAACCCGCTACACCTCCTACGAGTCCCGCTCCTCCTCCTCCGCCGCCTCCAGCCTCGACCTCGCCGCCGGCAAGCCCTTCTCCAGAGCCATTGTCAGGTCGGAACTCGCCGCCGGGCCCAGACAGCAGCCGACCCACCTCGCCGCCATGGTTAAGAAGTTCATGGACAAGAGCAGCTACGCCCCAAAGCCGGCGGCTTTGGGGCTGGTGATACCGACGGACGACCTGCTGAAGAAGAAGAAAGGCACCGGATCAGGCTTTTCGGGTTTGCAGAAGAAGCTGTTTGGGGATGGGAAGAAGAAGGGGAGCAGCAGTAAGGAGGTAGTCAAGGCGTTGACCGAGGTCAAAGGGTGTAATGGGTCCAATACGAGGACGTTGGGTATGGTTCTGAGGAGCGAGAGGGAGCTGTTGGCCTCGAATAAGGAGCTCGAAGAGGAGGTAGCAAAGGTCAAGTCTTTATTGGAGGACAAGAACAGAGAGGTAACAATAAAGATGTGATCTTGTGTCTGGTTTTTTTGTTTTGATCCAGTTTCGTGATAGGGTAATATGTGGAATTTCCCATTTTGAGTATGCGTGTTGGAGAGTTAATTTATACATAATTGATGGGAGATTCGAGGGCCTGGTTAAAGTTTTGGGAATCTCCTCTTCATGTTGGAGAGAATTTCACATCGTAAGTCGGTTGAGATAGTTTATAAGTGTGGAAGAATCTCTAACTCATTGTCTTGAAGTTTTGATTATGATATGGCTCTGAACAACCCCCTTTGAAAGCACGACCGGCAGTAGTTAAGCCCGTGCAATAATTTGAGAGGGTGTGTTGGGCTAGTTTATAAGTTGTCTTCGTTGAAGTTGTTAATATGGGAATTGTTTTGTGTAGTTGATGGATTTCATGAAGCTATGAGATTGTGTCATGGATACGGAGTTTGCCCTTTTATTTCGCAGGTAGAGAAACTGAAGGACCTGTGCTTGAAGCAGCGGGAAGAGATCAAGACGTTGAAGAGCGCGGTGTTGTTTCCTGAGGACGCGATGAATTGCCAGCTCCAGGAGATGTTAGAGAGACAAGGGAAGGAGCTAGTTCATGCCAAACAGCTTATACCAACTCTGCAGAGGCAAGTCACTTCCCTTACGGATCAGCTGCAATACTTGGCTGAGGATCTTGCCGAGGTACCATGTTCTCCCTTCCCCTCTGCTGCTGCTATAGATTCTTGTCATGCAGCCACTCAAAGAATGTATATCTGTTCTCAAGTTTGTGTGTCGATTTTTGCACTTGATTCTCTCCTTTTCCGTGAGCAGGTTAAGGCGGACAAATTTGGTATGTCGTGTATTCCGCGTCACAGCAGCTCACCAAGGACACCAACATATGATCATGAACAAGCTGCAAATTCTTTAGTAAGTGCCCTCTGGTTAGCTGCCCCAGTTGGAAGCCGTTCCTAACTTCTGGTACTGTCAAGCTCTTTTTAACAGTACTGATGTACATGGATTTATCCAGGAGTTCAGCTCGTGCGAGCCGGGAAGCCCTGGCAGTCCGGACGATATGTTTCTCAAGGATCTGAACCCGTGTTTGACTCCCTATTACTCCAGTACAAGATCCAAGGTCAGCAATCCCGAATTCGTTTCTTAACCTGTCGGTTGCGTTTCAACTAACCAGCCTCATAAGTTGTTACTTCCAGGAATTTGATCATATGGAATATAATTCTCCATCACAGATGGACTCAGCAGACAAAAGTGAAGTGCCAAGTGAATGTGGCTTCATTTCTCGCGGGAGGAAGATTTCTAAAAGCTCCGATTGTTACCAGACTTCCAACACAGCCGCAACAGCAAGAGGAGCTCGCAGATCAGAAGATATCAAAGTCATATATGGGAAGCAAATGCACCAGAGAATTCGCTGATGTTATCTTGCTTGGCAGTACAATGAATCAGTTAGCTGATACGTTATTGCCGAGTTTTTTGGATCCTTACTTGCTATAAAGCATATGCTTATGTACTAGGCAGGAACATAAGTCATGCCATTGATAAGCAGGATTGTGTAACTATGCCAAGTTGCAACAATTTTCAGTTGGTATATATAAACTTCAGTTTCCCAGATAAGGAAGTTTTGTATGGTAGGAAGACAAATCTTCTTTTGGTTGAAATCATTTGGTATCCTGACACCACGAAGGTGATTGATCCGAGTTCGAGCAAAACACAAAAGACAGAAAATCCATCTTAATCCACAATTTTATGGCAGAGACTAACATGGCATAGTGTTTGCATTCACATTATTCACTAGCTCCAGAGCATAAGCTCCACCTAGATCATATTAACAAGACAAATGTGACCTCATAGCATTAGCTACGGAATCAGACTTCAAGAAATCACCCAACGTCTTTCTTCGATTTCTGCTCATCGTATCTCGAGACAAGGCACGAGGCGGAGTAGAAGCCTTAGCTGAATCTCTCCCAAGTCTGCAGCCACTCGTCCTAGAGTACTGCTTGGCAATGTGGCCTGATGGGATGGACGAGACAGAACAAGGACCAAGCAACGAGAGGGGACACAAGGGGGTGGCTGTGGAGCATGGCAAGTTGTAACTTCTACTTTTAGATATTACGCGAGGCGAGAGTTGACGAGGAGGAGGACCACTGATGTCTGTCTCTTGTAAGCAAGTATCATCTCTTACATAGATATCAAAGGACAACCTCTCCTGAGCATCTTGTTCCTCTGGTTCTTCGCGCGGACAAGCCTGGAATAACCTTCCAAAGCAGCCCATGTGCTTCTCCTTCATGAGCATTCTCCTTTAAGGAGGGCTAGGCTCCTGCTTATATATGAGTTAAGGGTACTTGGAGAAAAGCAAACACCATTCAATTGCAAGACATAAAGCAACCTGGTCTAGTAATTAACCCAGTTTGCTTGTTTTAGGCCAAGTTTTGCACTCTCCAGTTGGCTCCTCTTTGACTTCCTTACATGGAAACTAGATATATCTTACTGCGAGATCATTACATTTCCAAGTCTTCCATTGGAAAACCAACACATATTTAATAGAGAACTCAAGAGCATTTTAGTGAATTTTGTTAGACCTATATTACATATTTATAGGTACCGAACTATATTTATGTTAAGACAGACCATCGTAAGGATTTGAATTTGGCTCTTTATATACAATCATAGAAGGAGAAGAGCAAACGACATTCCTCGTTACTTAAAAGTTAAAACACGAAATTTTTTAATTATTTTGACTATTATAAATGATGCTCTGTGCCTTAAAATATTTTCCTGAACCAGACCACAACTCATGGCATCCAAGTGTATGTTTCTCCACGAAATAAAGTGGTATCAATAGTAAAAATAATGAATTTTGAAGCGTTAATTAAAAGAACAAATTTGACCAAAACAAGACGAGAAGGCCAGTGAAACTTGAACCTTCATGATTCATTAAAATTTGATCGGATAATTCTTTTCTGTTATACGATTATCTAATGTGTCACGTCAATTTCGATTATCATGTTAACGACGCATTCGTCTACGTAATTGTTGACATGACATTTCATCAAAGTACTAGCAGAACCAACATAATTTATGAAAATTCGTATCCTATGACATTGCTTCCGGATGGAATGTTTCTTGGGAAATAGAAGTGATATTCGTATAAACGTTTTAGTCTCAGTTATTTGGTGGCCAAGTTAAATTCCTAATAATTTAGTAACTCAGTGATCAAATTAGATTTCAACAAATTAGTTACTTGGTGATCAGGTTAGATTTTAAATAAATAGTTACTTTGGTGATCAAATTTATAAAATCTTATATATATGACCTTCTGATTATCAATAAAATTAAGAAGGGCAAATTACCTAGTATATAGTATAATCACCTCTAGGATCCTTGCTACTTAAAATATTATTTAGCCGTCAATCGTCATTGCTTTTCAAGTTTTATTTCGGATTCTTGGTTGATGTCAATAATTATTATTTTTTTAAGTTAAAAAATTGCCAAAATACCCTTAACCAAAAAAAAATCATCTTCAACCTTTGAAAAAAAAACCCTAATAAAAAAAATCCAAAGTTAAAGATTAAAGTAACAACAATATAAGAACAACAAAAACAAGTTCAACCTAAATCAAGAACACCAAAAAATTCTTTATGCCTTGTCTTCTCTTCCTTATCAACTCGTGCGTCCACCTCCTCCCACCCAAAGTTCTGGTTGTCCTCTTCCAACCTTACTCAGTCCCAATAGAGAGGGAATAACAAACTGGCGTAATCCTCCTCCATGTAATCGTAAAACTCCACTTTGCCAAGGTAGACAAAAATAATTATTTGGTGTTCTTGATTTTAGGTAGAACTTGTTCTTATAGTTTGATTTTATTTTTGAGTTAGTTTGATTGTGTTTTCGCTAGAGGTTGAAGATGATTAATTTTTTTAAAGATATTTCATTCATTTAATAAAAAATGAAAAAAAATATTGTTAATGTCAACAAATCCGAGACCAACATTTTTATGAAAAACAAAGATGACCAGATAATTTTAAAGTAGTAAAAATGTTAGAGATTATTTCATTATAAACGAAAAGTCTATGATAATTTGCTTAATTAAGAAACATATTTTACACATACCACCTAACCTAAGTAAAAAAAATCAAAGACCTAAATTAGGATACTTTAAACAATGTTAAATTTTGTTGATCTTTCAATAAAAAGAATTCCATTTTTGAAAAAAAGTAAAAATTGATTCACCGATCCTATGAAAACGACAATGCAATTTGCATTCTACGTTGTTCGGATTTCAACTTTAACTAAGGTCTATATAGTTTAACTGATCAAATTTAGTTGTTGACTGATCAATTGTTGGCTGTTGACTGATCAATTGTTGGTTGATAGGACTCAGCTGATACTTGATATGCTATTTCAAAAAAGTGTTTGGTAAATTAGCATTTGTTGTTGCTGTTGAGTTGTAAATTTACTTATAAGGGTAATTGACTAATAAACATCATTCTTTAATATATAACAAATAAAATTAATTATTATTTTGCACTAATGCATCTGTTATCTAATCTCGTAATACATTCATAAAGTCCAATCCATATCCTATGTAATCATCACTTATTTCAGTATGTTCTTCTATAGTTAAGTTACCGATAGGTACAAAATCTAGATTTTGTACCTATCTAGTAAAAACGACATCATCTAATATTTTCTTTCAAATGTAATTGTGAAGCGCCATCGTTGCTATCACTCTATTTTTTGAACCTTAAAAGAAAACGGTGGCATAAGCTTTAATACTTTTCATCTCGCTTCCACACTCCAAATGTACGTTTAATGCAACTTCTTAGAGACGAAGCCACCGATTAAACATCTCTTTGGGTCTTTTTGTACTGCACCATTGAAATTCACGTAAGTGATACCTAATTTTCTTATAAGGTTCAAGAAATCTTTGCGTTTGAGGATATTTAATATTTATCTCTATATTTTTGTCAATTAAAAAAGTATTCTTCTTAATTTAATATTTAGTATAATATATATTATTTATCTTTATGATTTTGCCAATAAAAAAAATGTCCCCTTGTTTAATATTTAATATAGTACATATTATTTATTTCTATGCTTTCGCTAATTAAAAGTGTTTCTCTTAATTTAATATTTAATATAGTACAAATTATTTATCTTTATATTTTTGTCAATTAAAAAAGTGTTCTTCTTAATTTAATATTTAATATAGTACATATTATTTATCTCTATGTTTTTGCCAATTAAAAAAGTATCCTTCTTAATTTAATACTTATTATAGCACCTATTATTTATCTCTATGTTTCGACCAATTAAAAAATGCTCTTCTTAATTTAATATTTAAGATAGTACATATTATTAAAAAAAAAGGAAATCATGCTAAGGTCCTGTATTTTGGGAATTCACCGGGTTTCGTCCTTACTGTTTAAAAACTACTATTTGGATCCATTATATCATAATAACATAGCTATCTAGTCCCCTATTCCGACGTCATAAAATTTTCTGGCCAAAACCTCACTTGGTTTGACCATTTTACCCTTCTTCCTAAAATTTACTAAAAAATCCCCAAAATATATCTAAAAAAAGAGTGAGATTTCTACATGCTATACCACCCCCGCCGGCCAAATTTCTGCGTCGACTCAATCCAAATCCACCGTCTCCAGGAGGAAGAATGAGATGACCTTCTGGAACATAGCAGTGGGTAGTTCGGAGGATCTGTCCGCCGATGCTGTGAACAGTCGTCGTGAACTTCTCTTGCTCCACCACTTCACTCTCTCCGCCGCCTTATCGACACCCCAACCTCCACAATCATGTTAGCATCACCAGCCACCCCAGTCTCCACCACTTCACTAGTTCCCTAAGCGTCCTCAACCCTCAAATCCAACTCCTCCTTAACCGCCTTCCACTATATTCCCAACTGCCGCTCCACCATCGAACACCTTGTCTACAACACATATGTTACCACTTACTCGATCTTCCAGACTCTTCTCTTCCCCGACTGACGATTTCCTCTTCTCATCTTCTTTATTAGACAACTCGACGTCCTCCGCCTCCTTTAGAACCAGCAGTGACAGGGGCGACCGATTCTCCTCCTCCATCTTAACTGCGCCTTCAATCTCAGCTCCTGTCTCCATCGGGCAGAAGGGTAAAATGGTTAAACCAAGTGAGGTTTTGACCAGAAAATTTTCCGACGTCGGAACGAGGAACCAAAGGTCTATATTATTATGATATTATGGATCCAAATATTAGTTTTTAAACAGTAGGGATGAATATTGAAACATCAATTAATTAAATATAATAGCCATAAATTTTAAGTGTTGGAAAAAATGGCATTTGGTTTCAACAATTATTTTTTTTTAATTCACAACACTAAAACACTCACTAAACCCGAATCACTCACTAATTTGGACTAGGGGCCACCAAGTAACGGTTAAAGAAACACACTCACTACGACACTGTCCATCCCCCTGCATCCCCAATCCGCCCCCATACCTAAAACACTCCGCCACCAACCATAAACCCTAATCCTAACCCCCAAAACCCCCCGTTGACCCCAAATGGAGGAAGTCTGCGAGGGGAAGGACTTCTCCTTCCCTCGCCAAGAGGAAAAGATCCTATCTTTTTGGTCGGAAATCAAGGCCTTCGAGACCCAGCTCGCCCGGACCGAGGGCCTCCCGGAGTACGTCTTCTACGACGGGCCCCCCTTCGCCACGGGGCTCCCCCACTACGGCCACATCCTCGCCGGGACCATCAAGGATGTCGTCACCCGGTACCAGTCCATGTCCGGCCGCCACGTCATCAGGCGGTTCGGCTGGGACTGCCACGGCCTCCCTGTCGAGAACGAGATCGATCGGAAGCTTGGGATCAAGAGGCGCGACGAGGTGCTGGCGATGGGGATCGGGAAGTACAACGAGGAGTGTAGGAAGATTGTGACGAGGTACGTGGAGGAGTGGGAGAAGGTGATCACGAGGTGTGGGAGGTGGATTGATTTTAAGAACGATTATAAGACGATGGACTTGACGTTCATGGAGAGTGTTTGGTGGGTTTTCAGCCAGTTGTTTGATAAGGGACTTATTTACAAGGGCTTCAAGGTTTGTGCTTTTACTTTATCTTCCTTTATTTTCTGCTGTGTAGCGCCTGATTTAGGTAGAATTTTGGAATTGGGAGGTTTGTGGAACTGAAAGTGGCGAGTGTGGTTCGAGTTTGGTTTCTAAGCTGTGTGATTGCTGCACTCGGGTTGCTCCTGTTGTTGCCCTTGGGTTCCTATTGCTTTGTGCTTTGCTCTTTTAGCTTGATACTGTGACTTTTGCAGATTTGTTACGTATGTTTGCTTTGCTCTTTTCTGCTCTCGCCTGCTGCTTTTATGGAAGCCCTCTTTTACATGAAGTGGGAGCCTATCTCCCGAGTTTAGAGTGATGCATTTGGAACCAATTTTACTGTATGAAATGGAATTCAAAATCGACCAAGACTTAGTAGTTGGAAGACGGTAGGAGTTGTGGATACCGAAAAAGGGAATTCTTAGTTCGAACTTCGAACTTAACCTCTAATCTTGTATGTTTTAATCAAAAAAATACGCAATTACAGTTGTTTTACTTTTTGTTCCAAAATGAAACTAGAAATTGAACTCATTTTATTTTATTCTAACTATTGATATGAAACAAGCTCTTAAGTTCCTAGTTTACATTGAATTGGGAACTTAATGGAATAGAGAGGGGCTAGTATGGTTTTAGTTTTGAGACTTTGAGCTCTTTTTTTTTTAAGACTGTAGTTTGATGTCCTTTGGTTGCTCTAGTTGAAGCGTCTGGGTTCTATGTGATTTGTTCCTTTTGCAGGTTATGCCATACAGTACAGGGTGCAAGACTGTTCTGTCTAATTTTGAAGCTGGGCAGAACTATAAGGTCTGATAGCTGGTCGCATTAAGTATGTGTTGAGTGTAGTGACCTCTTTTTCCAAGATAGTGACGTGCGCATGTTGCAGGATGTGCCTGACCCCGAGATAATGGTAGAGTTGCCAATTGTTGGTGATGCACACAATGCAGCTCTTGTGGCTTGGACAACGACACCCTGGACGCTCCCTAGTAACCTTGCCCTCTGTGTGAATGCTAACTTCACCTATGTCAAGGTCAGTTTGAACAAAATGAGAGGGCCTTAAAGATTACATCTAAAACAAATCATGAAGTTGGCAGATCTCTTCTTATGGCATTCTTAGATTTGAAAATTGTCTCTAATGTACTTTCAGGTTCGAAGCAAAAGCAACGGAAAAGTCTATGTAGTTGCTGAGTCTAGATTATCTGCCCTTCCTGCCGAGAAACCAAAGTTACCTGCTACAAATGGGCCTACCAGCAGTTCAAATGCATCAAATTCTAAACCTAAAACTGGGAAGTCTGAAAAGTCAACGGACTCTTATGAAGTACTAGAAAAATTCAAAGGTCAGGCGCTGATAAACAAGACGTAAGTGGATTTACTTCTCTGATTCAATCACTTAAATCTGTTTGATGCTTATCTTGATCAATAAGAAGTTGGATCATTGCTCTGGGTTGCTGAGATAAAATATGCTTCGCAGGTATGAACCTTTGTTCGATTATTTCAAGGATTTCTCTGGCACGGCATTCAGGGTTGTTGCAGACAATTATGTAACTGATGACAGTGGTACTGGAGTTGTTCATTGTGCTCCAGCATTTGGTGAAGATGATTATCGCGTTTGTGTCGAAAATAAAATTATCATTAAGGTCTGTTCGTAAAAAAATATCATTAAAGTCTGTGCACATAATCTGCCAAGTGCGCCTTGTATAAGCCAACTTCTCTACTGTGAACTGGGAACTGCTTTACCATCTAAGATCCCGTGACACCATTTCTTTTCTCTTGTGCTTTCAGGGGGACAATCTGGTTGTAGCTGTTGATGAAGATGGATGCTTTACAGAAAGAATCTCTGATTTTAGTGGGAGATACGTTAAGGATGCAGATAAAGATATCATTGAGGCAGTGAAGGTGACTCTTCTGTGCCAAATTTCTATTTAGCTATAAGACATGTTTTCTTCTTCGTTTTAAGCAAGATTATTATCCAGGTTGCAAGGAACATGCTGCATAGTGCATATCACTATTTATGTCATGCATTTGAATTTTATGTTGGCACATTGCCTTTATGGGAGGGTTAAAGTTTTTGACTAGGTACTATCTATATTGTATTTGGTAGCTGTAATCGGCGTGACAGTGCATGTGCATAGCACCTTTCTTGAGAGTTGTGTTCATTCTGACTGCGGATAATATCTTTCTGCCAAAGGACATTCGTCCGATATAGAGCCTTTTCAGTTATCTTACCGAGATCCTTTCTACTGCCAGGCAAAGGGTAAGCTTGTGAAGGCTGGGAGCTTCATGCACTCTTATCCATTTTGTTGGAGATCTGACACACCTCTTCTTTATCGAGCCGTTCCAAGTTGGTAAGCTGCTTGACCTACTGAAAGCTATCTTGTCAAATCGTAGCAACTCATTTTGTTTGCTTTCATCCTTGTTGTTATGAATATAGTCTGTACGGTTGTCTAGATAAAACCGTTGTAGCATATCTCCTTTGCATGTACTCTGTCATTCTACAGTGCATTAAAAACTTACAAAAGCACTTACCTTTAAACTCGTACAACTTACAAAAGCACTTACCTTTAAACTCATACAACGATTAGGTTTGTTAGAGTGGAGCAATTGAAAGAGCAGTTGTTGGAAAACAACAAGCAGACATATTGGGTTCCTGATTATGTGAAGGTCAGTATCTCTTGGGCCTTAATTTTCCTTATATGAAGCTTGCTATGCTCTTTCCTTTTGGGATGTGACATTGTACATCTGAGACGGTCAAGGTATATACTTGTCTTCAAATTTAATGTTGATTCAGTAGAAGTGTTATTTCAAGAGAGAGACACTACGGAGAGCACAATTTATGTATTCAAAAAAGGTCAAAAGGAGTCTACCAAAAATGGTCAAAAGTATGTCAGAGACTTATGTTGTTTAGAACAACCCAATTAGCGAGCACGAGAGTTACTTTTGTTATTAGCAAAGCTAAAACAGACAGGTTCTTCTTTCTGCCTTGCCTATGCTAAAGACAATATTCGATTGTGAAAGAGCTCTTGGAAGGAGCTGATGGGTGTCTGTGTATGTGCATGTACATGAACGGTGTTACTAATTAATGGAGCTGATCAATAAAAACGACGTTGAATCTCTACAAGTTATGACCTTGTTGCTTACAACTTTTGAACTCTTGATTGTTGTTGGTTCAGGAGAAACGTTTCCACAATTGGCTAGAAAATGCCCGAGACTGGGCCATTAGTCGGAGTCGGTTTTGGGGCACTCCTTTGCCTGTGTGGGTCAGTGATGATGGTGAAGAAGTAGTTGTCATGGATTCGATCGCCAAACTTGAAAAGTTATCAGGTGTTGAGGTTTGATCTCTTCCTGTTCTGTATCACTCTTAACAATGTTTATTTCTCCTGGTTTAGTTAGCACTGTCTTTCCTGTTTAATAAAGTCAGGATATTCCTTGTATGTTTATATTTTGCGGTATTGAGTTTCAGGTTTTTGATCTGCATCGTCATAATATTGATCATATCACAATTCCTTCTAGTCGTGGCCCTGAATTTGGCGTTCTTCGACGTATTGATGATGTAAGCTTTTTCCTGCACAGTGTCTTATTTCTTGAAAAGCGGCAACCTTGCTTTGTCTTATTAGTGATACACTATGCCTTGCAGGTATTTGATTGTTGGTTTGAGAGTGGGTCGATGCCTTATGCATACATCCATTACCCATTTGAGAATGTTGATCTCTTTGAGAAAAACTTCCCGGGGCATTTTGTGGCTGAAGGGCTGGATCAGACCCGTGGATGGTAGGCTTCTCTCCTGTTTTTGCCTATCTGTTCAAGTTTCCTGAAAAATAAGAATAGCGTTAGGAAGTGTTTGCTTTGAATGATCATGTCAAATGGGGCTTAGCTATCTGTTCTTACGTAAGAGGGGTGATCAGAGAAAATAACAGGGATAAACTTTTTCGGCACGGGTTTGTGAGGATTGCTTATTGGCGTCGATGCATTTGTCCAATGAGCAATTCGGCTGTTATGTTCATTTTCAGTACTCAACTTAACAAAATGCAACAATAATGTCATCATTAAATGATGTCGTGTCCGTCAATGCTCTGTATCTCCTTGGACTAAATTCTTGCATGAATAATTTTTTCCAGGTTCTATACTCTGATGGTACTGTCCACTGCATTATTTGGAAAACCAGCATTTAGGAATCTTGTTTGCAATGGATTGGTCCTTGCAGAGGATGGAAAAAAGATGAGCAAAAAGTTAAAAAATTATCCATCTCCTACAGAAGTCATTGATGACTACGGTGCTGTAAGTTTTTGGTTTATGTAATTGCTCACTTCCTAACAATGGGGAGTTGAATAATATGACAAGATACATGCTCTTGTGTACTTATCCATTTACCCATTTTTAGGATGCACTGCGATTATACCTCATAAACTCTCCGGTTGTCCGAGCTGAGACCCTGCGTTTTAAAAGGGAGGGTGTATATGGAGTGGTGAGTTTTATGTTGAGAAAACATATGTATGTTGACTATCTCCTTGAAATGTGCTCTTTGATTTAGTTTCTTCATGATGTTGCCTTCATGGATGCCTCCTTGTACCTGTATCACTTGCAGTCAGTGCCCTAAGTTCCAATCTTGTATCTTTTTTTGTGCAGGTTAAGGATGTCTTCCTTCCATGGTACAATGCATATAGGTTTCTTGTACAGAATGCAAAGAGACTCGAGGTTGAAGGGCTTCCCCCCTTTGCTCCCATGGATTCTCAAACCCTGCAAAGTTCGTCTAATGTACTTGACCAGTGGATCAATTCAGCCACTCAAAGTCTTGTCCACTTTGTTCAACAGGAGATGGATGCCTACAGACTGTATACGGTTTGTGTTTCTAAAGGTGTTGTGGTTAAGTTGTTTTGAATGTGTGGATGAAATTTATAGCCTTCTGCATTCACTCTATCTAGGTGGTTCCTTATCTCGTCAAATTTCTTGATAATCTCACAAACATATATGTGCGGTTCAACCGCAAGAGATTAAAAGGCCGAACTGGAGAAGATGATTGCCGTACTGCTCTGTCAACACTATACAGTGTATGTTCTTGTTAATCTCCTTGTTATTTAACGACAATATTTACGGTCAATGTGGTCTCATTAAATGGATAATCACTGTTTAGTGATGTTTTGGTGGGCCACATTATTCAGATTTGTCTTCTGAATGCTGAATGATGCCTGGTTTTGTCAGTTGGTCACTCATGTCTACCGGCTTCCGGATTTTGCTTGATATTTGTGCTTCTCCCCTTGGTCTCAGGTTCTTCTAACTTCATGCAAGGTGATGTCACCATTTACACCTTTTTTCACCGAGGTGCTTTACCAGAACATGCGAAAAGTTTGTCCAGAATCGGAAGAAAGTATTCATTTCTGCCATTTTCCTCAACACGAGGGAGAGGTATGATGATTGTTCTCTGGATATCATGCGCACCTATTTTTTCCTACAAATCTGCTGCTTGTCTGGCAGATTTTATTTTGGCAAGTATTTTGTATCCTTTTGATTGAAAGTTGCAAGTCTTGGCATTCTTGCATTTTTATTTTTATTTTTTTTGAAAAAAAGGTTCGCCCTTTTTGTTTACTAACACCTGACATTAAGCATGTGTAGAAGTCTAATTAGCCTTTGATTTTGTTCCTTTACCTTTTGTAAAGCTAATAACAATTCTGGCCTTCTTCTCTTCATCTCCCTTATGAAATGCAGAGGGATGAACGTATTGAACGAAGCGTCGCAAGGATGATGACTATTATTGATCTTGCTCGCAATATCCGTGAGCAGCACAAGCTACCTTTGAAATCACCTTTGAGGTGTGACTATCTTTTTGGATGCTTACTGATTATTGATTTCCTATTTACGTCTCTGGCAACATTAGCTTGATGTATTGATCGGTCTACAGGGAAATGATTGTAGTGCATCCAGATGCTCATTTTCTTGATGATATAGCTGGAAAACTAAAAGAGGTTTGTGAATGGCTAACTTCTGATTTCATTATTGCTGATCTTGTTAGTTCTGTTGAGTTGCCCTTTTGTTTTGCACTGAGTTGACTGATGTGTTTATTGGCAGTATGTACTGGAAGAACTCAACGTCAGATCTCTAGTAACTTGTGATGATACATTGAAGTATGCTTCTCTCCGTGCAGAGCCAGAGTTTAGGTACATGAAACACAAACTTTCTGATTTACTTCGTTTTTAGTGTCCTGACTGTTTTTCTCTTGGATTTTCAGTGTGTTAGGCAAACGACTCGGCAAATCCATGGGGACTGTTGCTAAAGAAGTCAAAGCCATGACTCAGAAAGATATTTTAGAGTTTGAGCAACTAGGAGAAATAACTATTGCTATGCACAAGCTAAATTTGACTGACATCAAGGTGTTCTTTCTTCGCCTTTGATATATTATATTATGTAAATCATTTCTCTGACTAATTTGTGTTTTCTCGCCTTGAAGCTAATAAATATTGCAGTATGATGATAGTTATGCTGTCATGCAATAGAAGTCTAGCTGGTATTTCCTATTTGTGTTGGTAGTCTTTCCTTTGGGTATTTCCCTTTTCTAATTCAGTAGTTGGGTCTTATTAGGTATTTTCTTCTTCCTTTGTAATCGTTTGACAATATAATGCCTACGATACCTAGGGTTGATGCAGCCAAGAATTAATAAAGAAGTTATTTACGTTTATTTAGTTTTAGTTGTTTCTATCAACACGGCATGTGGACGACGAGGTTCAAACCTCGAGATCCCTCCGCGCACTGCTACCACTTGCTTAGCATTTGGGTTCATACCATATGCCTTCAAGCTTGAAATCTATTTGCCTGCATTTCTCTGACCAATTTGTGTTTTCTTGCAAACTCCAGGTGGTTCGTGATTTCAAGCGTCCAGATGGTTTGACTGACAAGGAGATTAATGCTGCCGGTGATGGTAAGAATCTTGGCAGAGTCGCATGCCATTGTATTTTGACATAAGCATGCTTTAACTCTTTGATAATTACCAGGTGACGTGTTAGTCATTTTGGATTTGCGTCCAGATGAGTCGTTATACGAGGCTGGCGTTGCTCGTGAGGTCTCTTTCTAATCCTATGTCGGCTTTCTCCATTCTTATTGCAAGGGCTGGTGTTTTTTATTCTGATTATCGGATTGATTAAATCCTTTGGGTTTCAGGTTGTTAATAGAGTACAAAAGTTTCGGAAAAAGATCGGCCTTGAGCCCACGGATATGGTTGAGGTGTATTTTGAATCTTTAGATCAAGATAAATCTAGGCTTCAGCAGCTCATCAACTCACAGGCAAGTCTGATGCTCCCGAGTCATCCAGAAAAGTTGCCATAACTGTCATACGGTTATATCAATTGGTTCTATACATTTTGGTGCCCTTTGTCAATAACAGTGAGATTACTTCACTTGCAGGAACTGTACATTAGACAAACTATTGGCTCGCCGTTGCTGCCTTCCACCGTGATGCCACAACATGCTGTAAGTTGATTAATGGGAATGCAGATAGAATATTTTGTTTGGGTCGAAAAAGTTCAAATTTGCTGCAAAATTAGATGTTCTAGAATATAGTAGAGGTGAAAATTTTCGGAGAGTTGTAAAGTATCTGTATGCTTGCATTCGGTGGTTTCCTTTCATCTTCTAATTGTATCAGCTTTTACAAAACTTGCCTGCATACTTCAGGTGGTGCTTGGCGAGGAGAGTTTCCATGGCATCTCAAACTTGTCATTCACTATCTCCTTGGCAAGGGCATCCGTGGTCTTCCAGTCAGATGCCATTCATTCCTTATGTGAAGGTAGGCTCTTGTTCGCTGTCTTCTTCTTCTACTCGGGACTTCTCTCTCTCACACAATCGACCATGCTTGCAGGAAATGATAAATTTGCTCGAGCTTTGGAGACTTTCCTTTTGTCCAAGGACCATCTTAGCCTGAGATCAGAATTCCAGCAAGGAAACGGCAAGGTATGTCTATGAACCAGGATACGGCACACGCTGCATTACATCCAGCAATTCTAATGGTTTCTATTGTCCCTCTTCCTGGATGACAGATCACGATCGATTGCATCGAGAATCAGCCCGCTGTGGATGTGGTGCTCGGGAAACATGTATTTTTGTCTGCCGGGGATTACTTTTCGACATCAAAATCCGGCTGATCGATTTTGTGTCCCGCTCATAGGTTTTGGTTTTACTTTACTTCAACTATAGAAAGATAACACAGTCTTCAGTCCCCGGATATGATCCACTTTAGCTGCCTGATAGGGAAGAAGATGATGCTGGGTTCATTTGTATTCTTTAGCTTTATAGCAAAGGTGGGTTCTTCCAACCAAGCTCAAATTCCACAATTTTCATGGGAACGTCTTTTATTTTGTGTTGTTCTCTTCATTAGATCAATGCTTAATATCAGTTGGTGAAGAAGCTGGGAGACAGTTAGGTTTGGTTTAAACAAGTGATATGGAATTCGAGTTCCGAAATTCAAGTTATTTGGAACACAAACACGCTGGCAAAGTTATTGCTAGGAAAGTTTTTGCAGGATTAGATGACGTGTATAGACCTCGAACTAGACCCAATATTCACATAACGACGTCATCAATCACAATATTTTTATTTATATCTATTAAACTACATAAGATTGATAAGATGGATATAAGATGACGTAGATGTTTCGTGTATAATGACTTTTAATTCAAAGAAAAGAATAACACAAACCATCTCATGTGGATTAAAACCATTTTATTTTATCTAAGGAGCTTTACATAATATAATTATTGGACGACGACAAAAAACGAGCCATTAAACAGGATTACACGAGACAACTTCAACTCGGCCCCCCAATTTTCTTTTCAGCTTCTTCTTCACGGCATTTGCATCCACTAGTCCTTCCACTGTTATGAGTTGTCCCTCTTTTTCCGCACCTATGTAACAGGCATCTGTCGTTTACGTATGTAAACAACTTGAATTAGTCGACTTGCCTTGTAAAAAAATTGAAAAAGTAATTAAATGTAATATAATTGCAATTTGAATTATTCGATTACTCTACACTTTAAACCAGCAACGGACCCCAATGCTTTAGTCTTAGTCTCTTCATCTTTCATGTTATAGACTTTTACAACCACTTCCTAAAAAATGAGAAATCAGTTACAATACCATGTGTCAAACAAGAAAAATATTCTAGCAATCCAAATTAATAACCTAAAAAAGGGGACGACACATGTCATAGACGTTAATATCGATTATGGAGAGTGAGATTGAATTCAGTGCTAAATGAATTTTTTAATCGTATGGATGATTTTTTTTTTTCTTTCAAAAATCTAAAAAAATTGGGATCAAAATGAAAAAAATTCACACAGATTATTATCGCATGAAAAAATGTCATTTTAAAAAATATTAAAATATACATGTCGACAGGACTGAAGTAAAAAAATCTCACACAAACCAATATTATATGAAAAAAATATCATTTTCAAAGAAAGAATAACAATATATACATGTCTGATTTTTTTTTTTTTTGCAAAAAAAATTGAAAAAATTCACACGGGTCAAAATCATTTAAAAGAAATATTATTCTCATAAAAATCAAAATACAGATACTCGCATAAAAAAATTGTTGGTATCACATAAAAACTAAAAATTTAATTTAACTCAAATTATATATTGTACGAATTAATTTGTATAATATGTAATTAATTCAAATCCATGCATCGTAGCAAATACATCAATATTAAGACATGGTAGAGATTTGCACGCATACTTGCATTACATGAACACGTGTAACACAAATGTTACCCATTGTCTCAAGTTTCTTGGAATTTTAACATAGTGGAGTCAAGTCAGATTGTTTTGAAATGCTTTCTTATGTTGTGTGAAACAGTTTATTTATATAGCTGACAAGTTTGTTGTTGATGCTGATTAGGAATTTTTCCTAGGAAATAATTGAGGACACGTGCCAGTTCAATATATTCTTTAATTACCTTAATGCACGAAATATATAATAGTGTCAAGAAAGATAGGATGGTAGAGGTAAAAAATCCCAATCTGATGTAAAAAGAATACGCATTATTAATACACGATACTTTTCCTTAATCGTGGTAGATACGATATTAATGTATGGTGATAACTTTTTTTTTTTTATCATAAATGCTATTGTCTTAAGCTAATTAAGGCGGCATTAAATATGACATATTCTTCAGTCCAGAATCCAGCATTGTGAATCCTTCCTTATTCGCATGAATCGAACTATCGAAGAAAAAGGAAAAGAATTCTATGCGAACTGGGCTTTTTGTAGTTGGACTATTAGATTTAGCTTACTACTTTTTTTCCCCAATGGTTTCAGCATTTTGGGTAGCAGTACTTATAATTGTAGGCCCATGGGGCTCTTTGGGTCAAGATCATTGCGCAAGACTTTTGGTGTTTTTTCAATGGGAATAACTGCCTTCATTTGATGTGTTCTAATGGTTCCTACTTTCATCTTCCCGGACGGCCGATCAGGGTTGATTCCATCTGAGAATCAGCCTGCAGTTGACGAGGTGGTCGTGCATTGGTCGTATAGCAAAAGGAGGGAACTAGCAAGCTAAAACTCTATCAGAGATCTGTTATTCCTGCTTGTGATGCGATCTCTTCAACACAGGGTACATTAAGCAGCAGGTTCGAGTATATACAAACATTTCCCCTGCTCTCATTCTTGCAAGGGTTAAGACCTTAAACCCGTAACACGCTGCTGCCTTTAGAAGCCTCGTGGAAGCAACCTATTCGGTGACGAGCATTGGAACATCATCTGCTTTAGTTGGCAGCTGAAAATGTAAACAAAGAAACAAAGACGGGATGGTTAAACTTGGGATCAAACTCAATTCCATTACACTAGCATCAAAGCATCCTTGTTCTAGGAAAACAGCTAGTACAGCAGAGCAGATGCAGGGCTTGTTTGGCGTAGCTGATATAATCTACCTGTTTGTACATTCGTCATTCATCAAACCTGCTAATCGTAACCTCACAGGAAAAAAAAATCAAACTCAATCAAATACTCTTCTTTTACCAATTAATTGTCCACTCAATCAAATACTCTTCTTAACTACAAGCCACCCTTTCTTTATAACAGCTACTCTGTACATTCAGCATTCATTCCCAATCTATATGTTTCTTTTACCAATTACTTGAATACTCAGCCAAACATTTCTTTTTTCCAACTACAAGTTACCCTTTCTTTATAGCAACTACCATTTACTTATATCAGTATATCTGCTATTTGCTACTCATTTGTTATCAATTATCTGCTACTTTTACATACTTGCTATCAACCATCCATCCGATATCCGTTGCGTAACTACTATTAACTACTTGTTATTTGTTGTTTATCTGCTACTACTTACTTGCAAACAACAATCTATTACCGGTTGCGTATCTGGTAAGCAACTACGGACTGTATGTCATTATTCGTCATATGCTGTTCACTATCAACTATTCGCTGCCTTTCTGCTATCGTTGTCATCCGAAATATTTACTATCCGCTGCTTATCTGATATCAACTATCTGCCACACGAGGTGGCCATCAACTACCAATTACCCAATCGTTACTTATTGGTACTTTCTAACAACCATCACCTGCTTAACTACTCATTTTCTATTCACCGTCTACTATCCGTCTCCTATCCATGATCCGCTGATCTCGAAACACTAAGAACAGTACTAAAACCTAAAAAAAAAAAACTAACCCTAAATCCGAAACCAGATCAAAATCTCCGCACCTGTAGGAGGTCGCAGGAGTTGTCGCGGCAATCGTGGACCGTGTTGAACTGCTCGAGATCGAGTCGCTTGTTGATGAAGCCGACCTGGAAGTAGATGGAGCCCGAGGGGGGCAAGTCAACCTTGATCTCGTCCACACCTAGCCAGACAAAGAGCTTCTTCACCTGAATCCCCTTCAGCTCCCTTATCGCTCCGTACGACAGCCTCCCCGTTATCTTCTTCTCGTAGTACACCAGGTACTCGAACTCCACGTAGCACGCCTTCTCCAAGACGACAGAAAAACTGCCGTCCGATTCCGAGAGGGAGTAGCTCTTTACCGCCGAGGGGAGGAGTCCCGGCGGGAGGCCGTACTTCGGGAGGACGTCGTAGACCGACGCGGCGGCGAAGCGGTGGAGGAGGAAGAGGGAGAGGATAGTTAGGGTGGGCCCCACGCGTCCCCGTGACATATTTTTTTTCTTGGGTTTTTTGTTTTTTTTTTGGAGTGATGCGACGGAGTAGACGGGGCAAATGTCCCGTAGAGGTGGACGAGTAAGTATATAAATTTTTTTAGGGCAAATTACTGTCTAGTCCCTAGTAGGGGTGAGCAAATGACCCATACCTGCAAATCCGAACCAGACCCAAAAAACTCGGACTCAAAAAGAGTGAAAATCAAGACCCGAACTGAACTGTTTATGAGAACGGATTTGACCCAGATTCAAAGTTTGGTTCTAGGTCGACCCAGACCCGAACCATTTCTACCCGAAAAAAAAAACTAAAAAAATCCAACAGATTAATAATAAAAGTTCAACAAATTACAGATTAACAAATAACAAGTTCCACTGATAACATATTACAGCAAAAGTCCACCGATTTCAAAGTCCAACAGATAACAAGTTTGCTCAATCTTACAAATAACAAGTTTCACCATTATCCAAAAGTCCAACACATTAGCAAGTCCAAAAGTCTAACAGATTAGCAAGTCCAACAGATAAATGGATTAAGGGAATAATTGACTGTCGAGCTACAAGCTCTGCTGCCGTGGTCCGTGCCTCCGTGACCATGGATGTCCGTTGACCGTCGCCGAGAAATTGATGTTGTCGAGTGCCGACTGTCGACTGCCGTGGTTTAGGACTTTAGGGTTCACAATTGATTTTTGTCTCACAAGTGAGAACGACGACAGAGAGTCTAAACTTTAGTTATCTTGGATAAACTCTAAAGGAAATGGGGTGTAGTTATCTTGATATTATAGTCGACAATTCCTTTAATTGGGGTGTAGTTTAGTTGAATGTAAAATTAGAGTGGGACGTGGGCTTGAACTTAAGTGGGCTAGAACCCTGAACTAAAATTTAAAAATCCCAGAACTAATATATATATATATATATATATATATATATTTCAGTTCGGATCGGGTCCAAATAGATTTGTGGGCTTGGACCCGATCCGAGCCCGGGAACCAAATTTTTTTAAAATTAAGACCCAAACTGAACAATTTTTTTTCAGTTCCAGTTCGGTTCAGATTTTTTGGTCCGGATTTCGGATTTCGGTTTGTTTGTTCACCCCTAGTCCCTAGACTTAACATAATTTTCCTATTGGGTCCCTCCTTTCTCATAAATGAGTAATCCATCATGTTTTATGAGAAAAGGTTTGCATGGGTCCCCACCGATCAAATTAGCCTCTTTTTTTAAATTTTTTGACATGCGAAATAACTATTTTACCCTTCACAAAAAGAGAAAAAAGTCATTATTTTTATCTTCTTGTGAAAGGGTAAAACAGTCATTTTTCACATGTAAAAAAATGGATTCTTGATAGAGATAAGGATGAAGATTGTGATAGAGATAAGGATGAAGATTGTTAGTAATTATCTTTAGTTTTAGATTATTATTAGTAGTTTTATTAGAATTCTATGTCTTAGGGTTATTTAGTTATTAGAATTCTATCTCCTAGGGTTATTTAGTTTTTATAAATATGACATCTAGGATATTGTTTTAGGGGGATTGATTTTGCTTGAATAAAATGTTTG
>SOPF01028549.1:52465-114904 GCA_012979155.1 Hypericum perforatum
AAACTCTAGTCGCTTTCCGGGTATTCTTAGAATCAACGGGATTTGACATATCCGTTGGTGTTCTTGTCCCTTTCGCTGCATCAGTTGGTATCAGTTGTCCAGTCAACGCTCCTCACTATGCCACCAAGGCGTGATACCCAAAGGGAGGCGACTGGCCTGCACCAGTTGGAACACCGTTTGGATGACATAACCCAACAAATGGTCGAAGTTCGACTCCACCAGGGTCAGATTTTGGCTTTGCTTCAGGCGCAAGCTATGCCGGCTCTGCGGGACCATACCCGTACTCAACCTGCTGCTCCTCTAACGCAGTTTGATCATATCTCTTCTGATGATGAGGATGACAAGGTTGAAGAAGTTGGTGAATCTGTTATTGACTTATTTGGGGAACCAATTTTTGACTCTTACTTTGACGAGGAAGAAGAAGTCGAAGATGTTGCTCATGAGTTATTGAATGTGCATTATCACCAGGTTGTTCAAGATTCTGAGATTGAAGAGGTCGAGCACATTGATTTTCTCGGAGTGGACAGGTTTGATTATATTGCAGCTTCTCCGTTATTAACTTTGTAGAACAATCTTAAGGATGCTGAACGTTTTGCTCGAACACGTGAGTTTTTTGCCGTCCATCTGGAGCATATTTGCAGTTATGTGCTTTTCAAGTATTTATTCTGTTTGGAGGGACGATATCAAGTGTCTCCATGTTGCTCAAAGTTGGTCAAGAGTGCATTTACGAAGATCTCCAACTGGCCTACATTACCAAATTCGAGGACGAATTTCTCCAACCGGAGGAGAATAATAGAGATAAGGATGAAGATTGTGATAGAGATAAGGATGAAGATTGTTAGTAATTATCTTTAGTTTTATTGTTAGTTTTAGATTATTATTAGTAGTTTTATTAGAATTTTATGTCTTAGGGTTATTTAGTTATTAGAATTCTATCTCCTAGGGTTACTTAGTTTTTATAAATATGACATTTAGGATATTGTTTTAGGGGGATTGATTTTGCTTGAATAAAATGTTTGTTTGACTTTGGTTAAACTCTAGTCGCTTTCCGGGTATTCTTAGAATCAACGGGATTTGACGTATCCGTTGGTGTTCTTGTCTCTTTCGCTGCATCAGAAGTCAATCAAGGACCCGAGACCAATATTTTTTCAAAATACAGGGATGACTAAATCGTTTATGAAAAAGAAGGGACTTGATAAGAGAATTCGATTAAGACCAAAGACAAGGAGATAATTTGCCTTTTTTTAACTCTATCGATCATATTTAGAAAAACAAACTGTATCCATCCCAGTATATGGATTTCCACCAAAATGGTGTTACAGTACAGGAAAATTAGATAAATTGTGATTTGAGTTAAAAGTTTTGTGAATGTGGTTCACACTTTTGTGTCCGAAAAAAAATTCAGATCCGTTCAAAAGCCAGCAGTTCAATCAATTCTGGATCCGATTTACATCCGGGATCTTTTTGGTAAGGTGTTTTCATTTTTGCCGATGGTTCAGTACTTTGGCCCGATATATTTCAAATAATATCTACATGCCCACGGATTCATCATGATGGTGGCTGGGCCAAGATTTTTCTCTTTTCTACTTGATGATTACTTTTTTTTTGTACTGACTATTTTCCGGACGTTAATTAAGCTAATTAATTTTAAATTTGAAATTTCTAAATTATATCAACTTTTTGTCGTTCTATCGTTTCATTTTGACCTACGTGTTTATTGGTCCAAGCAATTTACGGTCGCGAAATTCAACGAATGATACCGGGAATCATGCCCTTCCTCCATTTGAACAAAACAGTCGTCGGTAGATGCATAAAAGATCTTTAGTCTTACTCAATTTTTGTAGAGCTATGGACCATACAAATATTGAGACTTTTTCCACCAAAATACTGAGAATCTTTATTTCTGATTTACTTTCGTAGATGTTATATTCCTTTTAGAATTTCAAAACTTGGTGCCTTTCTGTTATTGTTGCACACAACACTTCAATTTTGGAATTTTTTTTACTACGGTTCTTAGTATAGACATATCAAAGATTTCTAACTTTTTTTCCTCAATTATTGTAGGCATCGGATAGTCCAACACATTGTACTTCCGTTGGGAACCTGTGTTGTGTGTAGAACGAAAATACCACAGTTGCGAGAGAAAAGTCGTATCTTATTGCCATTCAAAGCATCTGAACCAACCATTATCCCGAAAAAGTGAGATTACACACGCAAGAATTGTATGCACGGTATGCGATCTAATCAGTTAAATCGTGTAGATTGACGGTCTTAATTGTTTTTCTAGATCCAATGTTTCAAAATTCTTTTTATATCTGTAATCTAGATTAATCGTGCAAGTGATCTGACGACTCGGATCACGTATATACACGTAGAAACATGTGTATATTATCGGTTCCGCCATTATCCGATAAAGCATAATGCTCGACGATACTTGAACGTCACCCATTGGAAAAGGGATTATAGAAAAAAGATGGTCTAGATATGAAATAAAAAAGTCAAAATAAATAATTATTTAACCATTAGAAAACAGAAATGGATTATTGAAAAAGCCACTTCATGCTAATCTAAGCACGTCACAAATTAATTGGAGTGATAAAAGATTTAAAGAGTAAAAAAGAATAAGAAACCAGATAATTTATATTGAATACGGAAAATTGACAGAGGGCACAAATCGAATCAAAGTAACATAACAGTTTAATCAAAGTTTAAACTGAAGTGAAAACAAATTATTGACTTGAATTTAGATTATTTATCGGAACACACCAAAACTAGATTGTAAAAAACAAGTATCCTTAGATTCATGAGTATACTTAAATAGACAATATGATCCTTTTATTTCAAAAAATGCATGTAACTGCCTTAGTAGTTTGGTCATAAGTATATAGTTAAATAGATAATTTAGCTAAAGAAAAACTCCAAGCTCTCTCTCTTCTTCTCATAGTGTCTGTTTCCAATTTCCAAGTGTGTGGTGAGCAGCCACCACGCGTCCCTTCACCGGTCCCCACCTTCCAATGGCAAAGGAGATTCCTTACGAATCTTCTCCTCCTTCCTCTCAATTTATAACCAAACCACCTCCATTTCTTTCTAATCCCACTTTTACCAATAATAATTTAATATATTTCGAAAAACAATTATTAGAGAATGAGGGCGACCGGAGGAGGAGACTCCCGGTTGCTTCTGATCGATCTCCAGAGCTCCTTCTACTCGGCGCGCCAAATCCCGCTGTCTACGACGCTAAGTTATCTCTCTTCGAAATTGCGTCGAACACGTGGCGTGCAACACAGGCGGATCGCGTCTTCCCCCTCTCCCGCGCCGTCCCTCCTCCGCCGGCCGTCCGATCGGTCCAGGGCGGGAAATGGGTTGGTCTCGGAGAAGCCTAACTCGGCGCCGATCCCGTGCATTTCTTTGGGGTCTGGAGAGCTGGCTGTGTTCCTGGAGCTGTTGCCCGCGCGGATGAGGAGCGAGCTGAGTGGGCATCCGGAGGTCGGGAAGCTGATCGAGGTGGTGATGGACCTCGGGAGGGAGCCGCTCGCTCGGTTCCCTTCCGGGGACTGGGTCATCACCGAGACGCCGGTTACTGTTGAGGATCTGACGCATGCTGTTTCCAAGGTGATTTGATGATTTCTGGAAGGCATTTTTAATGCCTTCATTTGGGTTGTTCGAAAGTTTGCATTTTTAGGACTACAGACGATTTTTCTGAAGCTGCTTTTTAATGTTCTTATTTAGGTTGGTGATTTTTCCGATGACAACCGTTCGGGTATTAATAGTAGCTTGCACCGCATCAGTGCCATTCGGAACCGTAAATTGCAAATCATTGGCCTCACCTGTCGGGTCGGTCGAGCGGTATCTGGGAGTGCTGAGATTATACGAGACTTGGTTGAAAGTGGGGGATCCATCTTGGTGATCGGTTGTCCAGGAGTAGGCAAAACGACTCTAATCAGGTTCGTGTTTCCTTGTGTTTGTGACTCTTAAATATCACATCATTTGGTTGGTTCATGTTTTAGCTGGTGGCTTAACAAATCTATACCCTATACTCTGCCATTGGTCAAAAGTAATGTATGAACCTTTTAATGCATCATAATTTTGTCAGACAATAAATTTGACATAGCATGCGTTCTGAGCATGTAAGTCTGTGGATAAATCGATTCATTACTGCCTGCATGTTTTCATCTTACTGAACTATTAAAAGGGCTCTTGGATCCATCATGTCTTATTGAGTTGCTTGAGAAATTGTGAATCGGAATTTTATAAGCATATACTTTCAAAGGACATTTGTTCACACAACTTCACTCTTATTTCAAATAAGCTACAATGTGATGCTGCACTAATGTGTTGTCATTGCCTCATGTCAGAGAAATAGCCAGAATGCTGGCAGATGATCAGGGAAAACGTGTTGTCATTGTAGATACATCGAATGAGATTGGAGGTGATGGAGATATCCCTCATTCTGGAATAGGTAGTGCCAGGAGAATGCAAGTCCCGAATGTCAACATGCAGCATCATGCAAGTCTTGCACTTTGTTGGGTTTGGTTCGTTAGCATAATATACACAATGGTTGTCTTGCTTATGTCTTTGATTGGGTGGCACTGCAGGTGATGATTGAAGCAGTTGAGAATCACATGCCACAGACGATCATTATTGATGAGATTGGCACGGAGCTTGAAGCCTTGGCTGCTTGTACCATTGCTCAACGTGGAGTTCAACTTGTTGGAACAGCTCATGGAATGACAATTGAGAACATCGTGAAGAACCCATCTCTGCAGATTCTCATTGGTGGGATAGAGGTACGGGTAACAGCTTTACAGATATAAATGTCTGAGCCCAGATTAATTTACATGGTTGTTGCTTAAACGTCAATTGAGATCTTGCATTTGGTGCCTTTTTCTTCAACTACTGTTTTGATTAATCCAATTATGTTCTGTTGCTTGAAACAGAGTGTAACTCTTGGTGATGAAGCAGCGAGAAAAAGGAAAGTGCAGAAGACTATTCTTGAGAGGAAAGGGCCGCCAGCATTTACCTGTGCTGTTGAGCTGATATCAAAAACTGAATGCCGTGTTCATCACCGATTGGATGCAACTGTAGATGCTCTTTTGGCAGGTGTGTCTTACGTTGCTTTGGGAACTATTCTATACTTGGGAGGTTGAGTTTTCTAACAGAATGATTATATCTCCAACGGACAGGGAAAACGCCTCGATTTGAAATTCGTCAAGTGGAAGCTGAAGATGCCAACATTTCTCTTGACCCGGTTCATTTACCTTCGAAGGTTAATGTAGATGAACCACAATTGGTGACTATTGACCAAGAGGAAGACAATGATGCAGACTCCGGGGAAGGTGCCGAATACCATCAAGACAAGTTAAGAACCAGGAAAGCCAATAGATCTTTAAGGAAGAGGACTGGGCCATTTTATGTCTATACTTATAAGGTAAACCAGACAATTCTTATCATAACCTTTTATCCGAATCCTTCAGAGGATTTCTGGCAAAAGATTTTTATGCGACTTTTATGCTTAATAGAAGAGACGAATTGTCGCCACTTGCATCAGGGAAAGTACAGGGTATTTAATATAGCTGGTGGAATTTATTTACTGTTTCAGATACTTGAAGCAGACCTTTTGCAAGTGGTGAATGTCATGGGCCTTGAGGACAAGGTCGATGTGGTAGACGACATAGGAGATGCAAATGCAATTCTGGTATCTGTTTCAGAGTTGAAACAGAACCCATGGATCCGCACCCTCGCCAAGTTCCACCAGGTGCCCATTTATGTTATCAAGGTATGTCCACGTAATTTCCTGCGTTTCGTCTTAAATCCCTCCCAAGCAATTTCCTTCTGCCATTATTCTGGTCTCTCGTCATATGTCCTACCCGGAATTCATTTAGGGTTATGGGCAACGGGCATCCTTTTGTGAAAACTGTGATCGAAGGAACTTCAGGATTCAAGTGACAGTAGTCATTACTATTTGAATCTGTTGTCTCCTAATTTAACTATTCGTTGCTCTTCGCAGTCAAATACTATGGCTCAAATGGTTAAGGCGATTCACATGATTCTTGGGAAGAAATCATCTGGCCATGCTTCAAAGCATCCACCCAAAAGTTCTGTCGACATGGAAATTGAAGAGTTTCTCCAGAAAGACATAGAAATTGAAGATGATGCTCCAGAAAGGAAACCTACACTCGAAGAGATTGATGCTTTGGAGGTAAAATCTGTTTCTTTGATGTCTATACTACTTTTGCTTCTTCGTTCTGTCTACTTCTGGCCTGAAACTTCCAATGCTCTTCATTGATGGAGATGTAGGAGCCACCACCATTTCGGATATCACATTTCATTTTAATGATAAATCACACGCGTTCCGCACAAAATGAGCTTAGAATTCACATTTCCTCTTTTAACCAGTTGCACGATCCTTGAAGGATATCAAATCTGTCTGTTACTCTTTGTAGGAAGTTAGACTTGCAATCGAGTACATAGTCATCCCTGGTGGGGAGCCCGTGGAGCTTCTGCCAAGACGCTCAGACATAATTGCCCAGCAATTGAAGCTCGTCGAAAGCTACCAACTCATTGTTGAGAATTCAGGCACGGATCTCCAACCCAGGTTGCAGATCCTTCCACAAAGGAAATACAGCAAGTCCTCTTCCAAGACATCCAAACCCAGTTCAATTGTACATAAGGAGATAGCACTGGAAGCTCTAACCGGCAATTTCGGAGCCACCACGGTTGGTCGGTTGCCTCTCCTGCCCGAATAGACTGACCATACACGGTACACCCCATTGTTACAGCTCTCAACTATTGGTTGATACACAAAGCATCGTCTCCTGTACAGCCATGTAAATTATTTATCCATCGTGGGTGATGTTCATTATTTGAGCAAACCACTCTTGTCGGGCCATTGCCCTTTTGTATTCTGTATAGTTGTATAATCTTGGAGTTGGTCCTTGTGATCCTCCGACAAGGTGTAAAGGAAATGATAATTTCTTCCTAGTACGCAGAGAAAGTCATCTGATGCAGCTTGGAAGCTACTCTTTGAAGAAAATCTCTCCTTTTTTTTCTTCTTCCGGAAAGTAGAATTTACAAAAAAAAAATTATGAAGAAAACCTATAAATTGTTTTCAGCTCCATGGATTCGTGTTACGAGCTTGGGAATTTCCACTAGACAAAAACTGAGGATTTTTTAGTGATACATTAGAGAATTTTTTAGTAATAATAAGAGTTACAAAAAGAGGTGTAGCCGTCCGTGTAGGACTACCAGTGACAGAAAGGCCGAAACTAAAAGCCAGTATAACACAGTTCCAACAACTGATAGTTCTAATTTTTTAATCAAGTACTTAAATCAATGATAAAGATGTTATTGTAACTTAACTAAGAGATTTACCGTATTGTAAATATCTTATCGTATTCGACTCTAAAGATTTGGATGCATTAATATTTGGACATCAATTGGTAAAAAATATATAGGAAAAAGTCTACCTAGAACTCCTGTTATTTGACACGTTCCCAGATAGGTTCCTCAGGTTTAAAAAGGTTATAACCGGCCTTCGTGCTTCCAATTTTCCCATCTAAGTCAACTTGAACCGGTTTGATTAGTTTTTTTGAAACTCACAATTTTACACGATTACGTGGATTGCCAAATGAGATTTTTTTTTTATCCAAGTGGTTGGCCTGACGTGGTGTAGGCAAATTACACTTTTAGTATCAAATATTCTGCTTTTTTTGAAAAAAACCCCACCCTTCTCCTCCTTTGAACCACCACCCTCCACCGCTTGCCTCCTTCACCAACCCCATCCTCACCTCCTCCAACAACTCCATCGCCAAGCCGGGAGCCATCCCTCCTTTAAAACTAACCAAATCCGGCTCGCAATCCCTCTCACGCATTACACCGAGCAGCTGGCGTGCCTTCTCGAACTGCCAAACCCTCGCGTACACCCCCATCAACTGCCTGTGTCACCTGCCTAGCCTTTCCCAACACACCGAGCACTATGGCGAGCATCTGGGGGCTAGAGCAGTACCAGTTCTGGACATTGAGCCACTCATAGACCTCGATGCTCCTGTGCCAGCTCACCTCGAGGACCAATTCTATGGTTTAGCTTCCTAACCGAGGAGCTCTCTCCATCGGCTGGAGCACCTCAGGGCTTTCAGGGAGAAGAGGTAACCGTCCACTTCGAAGGTAGACATAGTTACCTCTGTTATTATCCTCTGGTGGGACCTCTTCTCCGGCGAGGTGGATTCGACAGGTGACTTGACCGGAGGGGACAAGGTAGGCTCCGAGACGTCGTGGCAAGGAAGGGAACCAGCTTACTGTCGAAGAAGAGCTCGTTAATAGGAAGCATCGCGGTGGGATCCTCGCCGAGGAGGAACTCGAAGTCCGCCGGGGGATCCTGAACCGTCTCCGACGAATCTAGCTTCGACGCGGAGGAGGACAGCTTCTTCTCGTCGCGGCTAAAGGATATGCAAGGGGAAAGCCAACCGTATGCGACGACGGCGACATGGCAATGTTGTCCGGCGAATCTAGATTGGGTTGTTTTTTGATTGGAGAAGAGGGAATTTTGAGGGGGACATTTAAAGGATTAATTTAAATAGGTACCAAATAAGTAATATGCCAGCCAAGTCAAAAAATACAATGTGGACAAAATTTCTGCGTGGGAGTCCAACTAAGCAGATCAAAACGGTGAATTTCGAAAAAAACGAATCAAACTGGTTCAGGATGACTTAGATAGAAAAATTAGAAGCACGGGGACCGGTTATAACCTTTTTAAACCTCATGAACTTATCTAAGAACGTGTCAAACCACGGGAGCTCTAGGTGGACTTTTCCCAAATATATAAGTTGTTAACATATTAAACGTTTTTACCTACTTAGTGTTTTTAACAAAAGAATAGATAATGTAATCAAACAATTGATCCTACTAATCGAAATGACTGGTTCCACCGCTGATTTAGATTGTCCTAGCTAAACATTTAAAATTTGGTGAAAACAAATTCTATAATGTAAATGGGCTCGTATCCAAATAACTGGTGACTTAAGAGAGAATAAATTTCTTTTTCGGGCCGATCTGTTTTACACGGCAGCATGTGCAATTGTAAGTATATTTTATTTAAAATCAATAAACATCAAATGATTACATTTATTAATAATTTACGTAACCACGTAAATATATAATGTCCTAAGTTATGGTGCATAAATCGGACGGCGACATGTCTCCAACTTTTACAATGAACAACAATATATAAGTGTAACCAGAAACATTTACACCTCTCCGGCGGCTCTCTTTCCGCGGTGCTGCCATTGTGATATGCCATTGTTTTTGTTTTTTGTTTTAAATCAAACAAAAAATTTAATAGTGACATATATTTTTTCCAACAAATGCTTAATGCAATTATATTTGCAGAAACTTATTTAAACTAAATGAATATTGTTAGTTGATCTAATTACTTATCCTTATCTAACATAAATATGAAATAGACTTCGATAAATGATATGATTTATTTTCAAAATAAATGCTGCCGATGTTAACAGTTTCAACTTTTGCATGTCACTGAAGGTGAGGACCATTCTTATTTACTACTCTTACTCCTCGACATTTTAATTTTATCATATTTTAATCAGTACATTTCATTCAATTCAAGAAATGTCAGTTCCCTAGGAAAAAGCTGGCTATGAGCTTAAATGCCAATCGAGTAAAAAAGATAAAAGATGATTGAATGCTCGTCTACAAACAGGACCCGATAAAGACACCACAATCAGTACCAATATTTCAACAAACCTTTTTCTTCAAATTAAATGAAGTTGTGCGAGAGCAACAAGATATTGGATCTAGTACGGAAACCATGAAGACAAAGGAGATCTTAGTAGAAAACTAAGGTTTTAACAAAAGCAATCCGACCGGTGGTTCAACCGGTCAGATTATGAATCGTGATCCAGAACGTCCCAGGTTTACATGGAAAGACGATAACCTTGCGAACTGCCCAATTTCCAGTCGAACCGGGCAG
Organism: Hypericum perforatum; assembly: GCA_012979155.1. NCBI lineage: Eukaryota > Viridiplantae > Streptophyta > Magnoliopsida > Malpighiales > Hypericaceae > Hypericum > Hypericum perforatum. The sequence continues at coordinate 62,451 of SOPF01028549.1, forward strand.
TTCAACCAGAAAATTTAGTCTGACCGGACAGTTCGATCGAACAATATTTATTTTTTACTGGTTTTATTTTTGATTCGAGATTATCCATTTATATGTATATTTATTTAGTATATTTTATAAAAATTGGTATGTTTGTATGTTATTATTAGTTTACTACACAAATTATTTACTCATATACCTATATATATATTTCAAAAAATATAAAAAAACATAAGAAAATAAAATCTGGTCCAACCGTTGGTTAGAACAGCTAGAATGGTCAACATGAGATCGGATCCAAATTTAAGTCGACCTCCGAGTCATTTTTAAGAACCCTGAGAAAAATACTACTTGAAATGGCTAAATAACCTTACAATTGAAAGTGTACCGGTAGCAAAAAAGATGATCAAATGTTACATTATGCTCCTCTTAGTCTTCGACGATTGATCATCTTTTAAAATAGTACCTCCCATTCAAATCCACAACCGAACTAAAATTTTAGAAAGATGATTGAATATTGCTAACGTTTTTTTATTCTGAAGGGAACGAAAACATTTCATTAATTATAATAATCCAAAAGTATTAATCTTCACTCCTTAAATAAAACCCGTGAAATCCGGTTGTGCAGTTTCAATCCGTGAAATCATGGCAGATTTTAGAAAATGAGTTTGATGTTTGGGTCTTGCTGAGGAAATTCGATCCTCAGGCAAGGAGGGAATACATGCATCAGACCTTATGTTTGTAGATGAACCGTAGCTGCTGGTATCAGTAAGCACATTTAATCCTGGTGGGCAGGGACGGAGGCATGTGAAGCCTTGTGGGGGCAATTTGCCCCCAAACAAAAATTTTTTATAGCTATATATTTAATAAAAAAAAATGTTTGTTTCATTAATATTGACCAATTTGCTCCCATAATATAAATTATATAAATATTTTGCCCCCATAATATAAAGTTTCTAGATCCGTCTCTGCTGGTGGGTACCGGCAACTGAGATTTCCCAAGGCAGTTGGGAACATAATGGTGTCGACAGAAGCAAACAAATATTGAAGTGAATGCCCAAAAACGAGACATGTTTTTTGGGTGGAAACGAGACATTAACTGTGAAGGAGTTATGTCGTTTTTTTATTTCGAGGATACGAGTTGTGTAGTTTTTTTTAGCGAATATTTTGATTTCAATTTAGAGTAGTCCACTAATAAGTATTTTGATAAATAATTACGAGGCATAAAAAAGACGCAGTTGATATGGACTACTTGAAGTGGCTAAACAAACACACAATTTCGTGGGAAAACTAAGCAACCACTCAACTAAAAGTGTACCAAAAGAGAAAGGAAAAGATTAAAGGATAGCCTGATTTTGACCCTATCAAAATCCATTCACCAGAAAACAAATGACGTGAAAATGGACAACATTAGGGAACCAAAGATCACGGATATGCTATTTGTAGGCCATGTCTTTTGCCCATTTGCACCACTTTTTACCGCTTCATTACTTGTCCCATTTTTACTACTACTCCCTGCAAAGAAGAAGAAGAAGAATGAATTCTAAATTATCTTTTTTTTTTTTCAAGTTTAAGCAATTTGGAGCACATAAGTATTTAATATTTTTTCCATATGACATTTAACTTAGTAACATAAGACTTAAATAATTTGAAAAAAAGTTCAGAATTTAAATCCCAACAAAGTGTATTCTTGACAATAAAATATGCATTTAAAAAGATATCAAGTACGTTTTGGTAGGTCATACTTAACTCAAAAATGAATTATTCCAGTCCGTACATATCAGTGTTTTTAAATGAAATGTATATTTCAAGTTAATTATTACCGGCGGTAACTGATGCGGAAGTGCTGTTGGCTTTAGCTCCGTCGGCGTTGTCAAATTCCTTGAATATCTTCGCATCGGGAGAGCTAGGCGACAGGTGCAAGAGATCTGAAAAAAAAAAAAATTAAAATAATATTAACCCGATTTGTAATCTAACTCGAATCGAATCCGAATTACCAACGTAGTAGTTGATGGTTTTAGAACAACTTACTGATACAGTCCGAGACATTAGCGGGTGCATGGCAAGTACTGGGAAGCTGAGCCGCAAGCGTGCCGTTGATCTTAAGCCCTAGGTTAGGGTCATCCCTGTCCTTGATGAGGATGCACAGGCACTTCTGGCTCTGCTTCAGCACCTGCTTCAGCCCGGTGCAGCAGTCCACCGTCGGGGACCGTGCCTCTCCGCCCACGTAAGGCAGGCACGTCGCGAGCCCCACCAGCTGCGTCGCGCACTCGGACCTGTCCTGGTCCAAGTCCGCGATCCCCTGGTGGGCTACCGCGACCACCAGCAAGAGGAGGGACAGCATGTGTTTATTAGCTCTCGAAGTGGCCATTATCTTTTAGGAGAGGACTGAGGAGGAAAGAAGGAAGTTTCTAAGACAAGGGTCAAGTGGTGGACTCCTAGTCCTCCTATTTAAGGCTTTTTATGGCTTGGTTGAGTGAGAAGTATGTACATTATTAGGTGAGACAATGAAGTTCTTTATGGTGTGATGTAAGGACCACATATCCAAAGAGTAATTTTTAGATGATGCTTCTATAACAGGTGATAATATTTAGAGTAATATTTTTTAATAAAATTTAAAAGATAAAAAGTGAATCATGTACAAAATTCATTTGTATGTATCAAATTGCCAGATATATCGAATCATACTTAAGAATGAAAAATTATAATATTTTGAAATATTGTGTGTATATATATGGGGGATTCACATGCCAAGGATAGTTGGACATTTGTCTTCATATGACCAATTACAACATTTAATCCCAATTCGGGGAGTTAATGTTGTGTTGTTGGAAGTTGGAACCAGCTCATCAGTTTGTGTTCCATGATTTCACCAAAAAGTGGTGATCACTGATCACTGAAATTTTGGTGACTATATATTACGGGCTATTTCTGTCAAATTAAGGGCCCAAAATACTGGGGAAAATTTTACTAGTACCATTTTGAGTTTAACAATGTCGAACCTATTCTAGGTAAGGATGAGTCTTTAGTTTTATGTCTGTTCTTTTTAAAAGTAAGATTCCTTGATCTGTTTGAAGATGGACAAATTGTATCCAATTGAATTACTGTAGACCGCCTATTTTTATCATAAATTGATTAACTCATATTGAAGAAGAATTAACTTCAATTTCTTTGGGCCATCTAGCTAAATTTACCCGTGGCCTTGTAGCCTAGTGGTATTAGGAGGTGTTGAGTTGGTGGAGGTCAAAGGTTCAAACTTTGACTTAAGCATATGTTGTAATAGAATAGAATTAGAATAGTATCTCAAACAAAAGTTTCAACTAAATTTTAATGTAGTTTCAGATTAGCTCTCACACGATTAATTGACAGTTGTTTAGTTAATACGCACACCTGATTAATTTGGATTTTTTTTTATTTGGTGTTACTGTTCATAAAAAAAATTCCAAATTGGTACCTCATAACCAAAATTATGAAACAAGTGTCCACGTTGTACTGTTTTGATAAAATCCCGTGTATCGAACCAATACACGGGATTTCACCCCGTGTATACCAATACACGGGATTTTATACCGTTTGCAAAACACGGGCTAAAATCCCGTGTATTGGTAAAATATCGCGTTTTGGACTAATACACGGGAAAAAAATCCCGTGTTTTGGTTTTTGTATGTATAGATCTCAAAAAGTTATATGGATTAAAAAAAAAATTTCTCGAATCGGACATCCGAGCACCAAGATATTGCTCTTCAAAACTTTTTTTTTACATAATCTCTCAATTTGAATTTTTTGAATTTTTTGAATTTGAAAAAGAATACAAAAATAATAGGGAAAAGTACACAAAAGTACCCTGTGGTTTCACTGATTCTCACTTGAGTACCCTGTGCTTTTTGGACCGTAGAATATGTCCAAGTTATGAAAATTTCCATCACGGACCGGTCCCGATCTCCGGTCCGTGCATTTTTTACAAAACGACGTTGTTTCGTTGTCGACGTGGCTGTCCACGTGTTTTGGGTCAAATATCAATTTTAGTTCCAAACATTTTATGCTATCATTCAAAATCCCCTCTTCAACCTCTCAACCCTCCTCCTCCTCCTCTCTCCCCCACCTCTACTCCTCCTCCTCTATCTCTCTCTCTCAACCTTCTTCCTCCTCTCTCTCTATCTCATATTAAAAATATTTTATTCAATACTTAGATATCATCGTGAGTCACCAGCACAAATCAAGTTTGAACCACAAGAATTCAAACCGTCGGAACACTTCCCATCTCCAAGAACAGGCCGTCTTCTTCGCCTGATCCCAAACTTATTCTTCCGGTCACAATTCTCTTCCCCTTAGCATCACACCCTTAGCTCGTCAATAACACAACCAATATTCTTAATTGACTTATCAATCAACAAACTATGCCAGTAAAAATCGATGCTTTGGAACCCAAAAACCCCTGTACATGGACAAGGCAAAGAATTCCCAACAAGGATCAAGAATTTGCAAGGGAAAACACAACAGCAGATACACCCTCTGTCTCTTCCGGTGCCGTTTTACATCTCCCCGATTAGGGTTCTGACCAACTCCAAATTAGGGTTCTACAACTCCCCAATCTATCCACCCCCTCTTAATTCTCTAGATTTTTGCCCATAATGGACGATAACAGAGAAGATTCGAGGTACCCACCCAAACCCTACTCCTCTTCCTACCGTCTACCACAACCGCCGGCACTACCTGGCCAGAGACCTCAAGCTGGAGAAGATGACGAAGACCCGCAATTCGGTGACAACTCTGACCAAGACGCGAGTATACAATTTCCCTTTGAACTCCTCCAATTTCGAGAGGATGACTGCCGATTACGGGGCGTGCAGAAGGAAAGGAGTGTCCCGAGCCCATATTTTGATTATTTGTACAGCAAAGTTATCGACATTGAGCATATTAACGAGTGTTCAAACGGAGGAAGAAAGGAGAAGTTCGTGGTCAGCTTTAAGGAGTTTGTTCAATTGAAGGGGATTGGGGTCTCAGCTTTGGGGAAGATGGAGGAGGAAGTATAGAAGATTTAGGATTAGTTTTTTTTTAATTATTAAAATATTTAGTACTAAAGTTGATATTTGACCCAAAACACGTGGACAGCCACGTCGACAACGAAACGACGTCGTTTTGTAAAAAATGCACGGACCGGACATCGGGACCGGTCCATGATGGAAATTTTCATAACTTGGACCTGATCTACGATCCAAAAAGCACAGGGTACCCAAGTGAGAATCAGTGAAACCACAGGGTACTTTTTTGTACTTTTCCCAAAATAATAAAAAGGCACAAAAAAACCGTCTTAATTTTTATAAAAGACTTTTGAATATTTTAAATTTTTTGAAAAATTAAAAATCAAGTGACGGATTCATAAAAAATAAAAAAATCAAATTTCTGTAATAAAAATTAACAAAAGATATTTTTTCATGATCTTTTTGTATTTTATTCAAATTTAAAAAATTAAAAAAATTCAAATTGAGAGACTATGTAAAAAAAATTTTGAATAACAATATCTTGGTGTTCGGATGTCCGATTCGAGAAATTTTTTTTTTGAATCCACATAACTTTTTGAGATCTATACATTAAAAGCCAAAACACGGGATTTTTTCCCGTGTATTGGTCCAAAACGCGATATTTTACCAATACACGGGATTTTAGCCCGTTTTTTACAAACGGTATAAAATCCCGTGTATTGGTATACACGGGATAAAATCCTGTGTAATGGTTCAGTATATGGGAGTTTATCAAAACAGTCCAACGTGAACACTTGTTTCATAATTTTAATTACGGGATACCAAATTGATAATTTTGCATGAATAGTAACACCATTTAAAAAAAAATCCCGTTTCCAGCCAGCCATATTTTCCCAGCTAGATTTTCAAAAGGACAAATCTGTTCTTACACAAGCCCCAATTCTGTGAACATGTGGTTAACATTAATATATAAGCATGTAGACTGTTGTAGCCAGCTGCCTGAACGCTAAATTCTTTATAACAAGTTAACAATTTAAATTCTCCTTTGACCATTACTATAATTATAAATAAAATTTTACTTCTAAGAAAAGTTAATAATTAAAAACTAACAACTAATTATATTAATAGAATTATTTTAAATTAATCATATCTCGAGTTAAACATAACAAAATTAAATATTGTCACCTTTCTAAAATTTATAGAATTTGAATATAAATTAATCATTTTAATATTCCGGTACTATAACAAAAAATAAACAATATAAACCATGTTCTCCTTCCTTTTTTTAATTATTTAAAAGAACTACGTTGTCTTTTTAAAGCGTGATTTTTTCATGGCTGGCATGAATCCGAAACTTTTAGATGTTGATCACCTGTGATTTTGTGTTTTAGCAACCCGTGACAACTTCATGTTTGTTTTTATAATCCGTGATTTCCATGTATCGATCCTGTGATTATCTATACCAATGGCTCGATTTGGGGCCGGCAAGTCCTCTACTTTTGCTAATGTTCCTACCTCGGAGTTTTTGCAAATTTTAAGGTGAATTTTCATTTTTAATTTTAAGTTTTATGAATAAAAAATAAAAGAAAAATCATAAACTCGAAATATCATGCTAGTTTCGTTGTCCTCCTACCGTGTTCCCGAGGGTACGAGTCAACTTCCCGTCAACTCTATTTCGTTATGATGGCGACGGTGGATAAGGGTAAATCGTATAACAATTATGGGGCTCAATTCAATTTATGTAGTCTCAATTCAATTCAACTCTATCATGATTTAGAGTATTTATACAAGTAATCGTGTTAAATTAATTAATTAAGTAGAGATTTGAATACTTGACCCTTATGATTGATGTTTATTTTGTTCGGTGTCACATTCACAACATAGGACACATTTTCGTAGTCATACAAGTCCATTGCTATTTAAACCGATGGATTACCGTCCATATCAACCTGACAGTAGCTTTTAACAAGAATTGGTCGAAACCTTTATATTCTGATTAGTGATTACACATAAATGCTCACATCTTCTACTAGCTAGTCGTGCTTCCCTCAAATCATGATTTGTCTTCTATCGGCATAAGTAATTTATACCAAAAAATTACATCAACGTATTTGGTTAACATAAGTTTTGAGTTAGATCAATATTAAATACTTATTAAACATAGTTATAGTTTTGAAAAATGACTAGGAAATCGACTCAGATTTTTTTATCTGGGTCAACTAGCTAGATCAAAAATTTATTTAATATAATTGGTAAAATAAAAATAATATCAATATGATCTAATATTATTGCAAAATTATACTATACAAGCATCCAATTCATATTTAATCACTTTTTAAATTTAAATATATTTTTCAAATTATTTTAGACCGACGAATCTAACTAGCCAAACTAGACATTAACCTTGAGTTGAACAATATGCCAAGATAAAATGTGACATTTTACTTAGTTTTGACCTAGATCTACAGTCTAAATGATCTTACATGATTTAAAATTATGTATAGGAAAACTTTGTCATCATTAAAAAATATATTCTAATAATTGATTCAAGTTAAATAAAAAATCTAGAGTTTATTCCATCATCCACATTAAAAAAAAACATAATTGCGGCAACATTTTGTTGAGATCATGTTTTCGGCGACTTTAAATATTGTGGATAAAGCATTGATGAGGTGAGAGCCATGCAATCTGTATATGGTATAGTCCACAGTCCACAGTCCACTTGCTTGCTGATCTTACCAACTAAGTTCATCCCTCCATTTTGTTTTCAAGAACTTCCTAGCCACTCCATCATGGAACAACAACAAAAAAAAAATGCATTTTCAAATGCTTTCATTTAAGACGGTATGTGCATCAGATGAGTTAATAATATTCTTGAACGAGATCCACTGCACCAAAACGACGGATGACACAATGGGGCGACATCAATCCAAGTGAGATAGATATTGAGATTACTGATTGTTTTGAAACATTATTATATATTGTCTTGTAATTTTAAGTTGGATCAAAAAATTTAAGATGATACTAAATTATGTTTAATAATATCTACTATATCGTTTCATAACTCATTTAAAAAAAATTCAAAATGAGAACGAACTTTGACCCATAAAATTATTTAAACATCATTATATTACTTTTCGTGGATCCTCATTTAACGTCCTATTCAGAAATGATAGTATACTTATTATTCATGGTAGTATTTCTATTTAAAAGTGATCATGTACATCAAAAAACCATGTGATTAAAACGTGAGAGCATTCAAACATTTGGAGGTAAGTACTTTTTATTAAGTGGAGGTAACTGACCCATTTAAATCTTTTTCAAAAAATTTATACAACAAATATATTTAAAAAAAATATATTTCGAATTTGACGCGATAAAATAGAAAAAAACTAAATTTTTAATAGCAAACTTTAACACAAATCCATATCTGATATCCAACGGTCCAGTTTCATTTACCTAATTCGGTCGTTGTTGTCGCCCACGTAACAAACGACCGATCACGCACCCCTCCCCTAATCCCCCCCTCTCCCAGTCTCCCTCGACGAAACCAAAACTAAATGGGAAATAATCCAGATCGCGGCGAGTCGCCGGCGCCGGCGCCAGAAACGGCAGTGCTAAAATACACCATAGCATCTCGGTGCGTGGTCTTAACCCTAATCGTCCTATGGAGGGCCCTACTCTCCCCCTACGACACATCCTCTCCCCTAAACCCTCCGTGCCTCGTCCTCCCCCACGGCCACCCCTCTCCTCCTCCGCCCGAACGTCACCGTATCGGATCGGCGATCCAAAACAGCGTCGTTTGGGACGGAGTGTACTTCGTCCGGATCGCGGAATGCGGGTACGAGTACGAGCAGGCCTACGCCTTCCTCCCCCTCCTCCCTCTCTCCATCCGCCTCCTCTCCCATACCGGTACCGTACTCCTCCCCCCTCGTTTTGCTTAAGCGTTGACTTGTATGGAGTTTTGAGTTGTTTTAAGCGTTGGCTTTTCAGTTATGTCCCCGCTGGGCCCACTCCTCGGTGAACGGGCCGTTCTGGTACTGGCCGGCTACTTCGTCAGTAACGCAGCTTTTGTACTCGCTGCTGTTTTCTTCTACAGGTCTGGTCATTGCTCGGTTTAATTTTTTCGAATTCGATTGATTGGCGGCTCGTTTGGTTCGTTTTAACTTTTCCGAATTCAATTGAAGATGCTTTAGTTCAACAGGCTTTCAGTGGCCGTCTTGAAGGACCACAATGTAGCTCTGCGGGCTTCAGTTATCTTCTGCTTCAACCCGGCTTCTGTTTTCTATTCTTCCATGTAACGATTCTTATCTTGTTGTAATTTGCTCTTTATTAAGTTGAGGCACATTTGGTAACTCCGGGTCTTTTGCAGTTACTCCGAGAGCTTGTATTCACTCTTCTCGATAGGTGGATTGTATTTCGTGGTTTCTGGAGCGAGCAACATTGCGGTTCTTTGGTTTGCCCTCTCTGGCTGTGCAAGGTCTAATGGTGTTCTTAATGCCGGTTATTTCTGTTTCCTAACCATGCATCAGTTTTATGATGCTTTTGTCCGAAGAAGATCGGCCTTTGTAAGGTCTTCTCTTTCCTTCTGCTTCATGGTTTGGAGAATTACCATGTCATCAAAATCCCTAATTTCTTTGCTTGTTTGTGTCCTAGTTGGCAGGAAAATATGTCATCGTTGGAGTGCTTCGTTGTATGTGCACTTTTGCTCCATTTTTCGCTTTTCAAGCATATGGCTATTACAACATCTGCTCTGGCCATTCCCCTGATGAGAGGAGTCCCTGGTGCAATGGAAAAGTACCTTTGCTGTACAACTATATACAGAGCCATTACTGGTATGCTTATGGGAAATTGTAATAGCATGGATAATATACAGAGCCATCATATTGATTTTGTTTTGTTGTCGTGAATTCGTTTTTTTTCCTGTCAATTCGTAGTGATAGAATCACATTTTCACGTCTCTCCGCAAGTAATGATGTATCTTGTGAATGACCATTTCGTCCTCCATGGCTTGTTTGTTGATTAGTGGGATTTGCTTTGTTAAATATTTCCAGGGGAGTTGGTTTCTTGAGATATTTTCAGCTGAAACAGTTGCCAAATTTTCTGCTCGCATCCCCAATTTTATCTCTGGCACTTTGCGCGATTGTCCACTATGTCAGCTCAGAGCCAAGATATTTCTACTCATTGGGTTTTCAAGCTTCGAAAGGAGAGAAGATGGCTGTAGCTTCATCAGCGTCCGTAGATAAAGTTCCTCGATCAGAACATGAGCCATTTGACGAGAGAGTTATTAGTAAGCGCTTCCTTACCTAATATGATTGGTTATTCTGAAATATGATTGGTTATTCTGAAATGTATATGTTTTAAATCCCACGCCATGGTAGTTTCTTTGAACTTCTATTGTCGAACTGCTCATTTTCATTTGGGGTAAGATCTTGAAGTGTTCATAAAGAGGGTGGTACCACTTGTATATGGTTTTATTGCAACAATTTCTCAGAGCAGTCATATTTCTGCGCCGATATTTACCTCATTAGATACCTTTTTCCAGACGAGTAAGATAAATCCAATTTTGTTTTAAGACCATTATACTGTTTTTAATTTAACTCTCCTTATTCAGGTTGTTGTACTCAACTTGCTTTCTCTTTAATTGTGGCATTGGCAGGCAGTAATAGCCTCCGACAAAGGAAGCAGCTCATCAAAGAGGGTGGCCCGGCTGGCCTGACAACTGAAATTTACTCATCAAAGAGACCAAGATATTTGTCTCCCTTCATTGTTCCGTGTATATTTCATCTAGCATTCATGGTTACCACCGCTTTTTTTATCATGCATGTGCAGGTGAGGTCTCATTTAATTTACATAGTCCAGAACTGTTTTCCATTTAAGTTCATGAAAGGGATGTGACTGTTTATTGCTCTTCCCGAGATGACGGACCTTTGAAGTAGTTAACATGATGGGGCCATTTTTATTCCATTTCACTTTCTTCTTGTGTTGTAGTTAGCGTCGACCCTATGAAAGGATAAAGTTCATCACGTCTTGATTTTATTTAAACTATTGGCAGGTCGCAACCCGGTTTCTGTCAGCAAGCCCTCCTCTTTACTGGTTTGCTGCTTACATGATGGTTTCTCCGGCTTACTATAGATGGGGCTACGTGATTTGGGCATATTCTGCTGCATATATCCTTCTTGGCAGTCTGCTGTTTTCTAACTTCTACCCATTCACTTAGAGACTCTCACTTGTCGGGTGTCGGCATCCTGGCGTGCATGTTATTGAGCTGATCGCTCGGCATGGTAAGGGAAGTTTGAGGGGAACGACTACTTGGACTGGTCAAGTAATCCTTTGGCAGCAGCGGCTGAGAATATCTTCAGTTGTTGGATCTTTACTGGTGAAACGACTCCGAACAAGATGCATCAGATGACTTCCGGGTGTCCGGTGCACGGCGGGCACGGATAGCTTCGATTATTTCAGGGAGAGTCGCTCTAGTGTCGGACATGCATCAGCTAAGGTCAGACGGACGGACTCGCTCGTTTAAGAACTTGGGATGTGGCTTTGCTGTCTTATTGTAAATTAAGTTTTTGTTCTTAGAGATATGATCGAACAATACTTTCGTACGAATATTAAGAAAGAATATCAGACGTAGGATCGTTAACCTGTTTCACGTTATTCTGGATGATGTATTTTCTATCTATAATCCAAACAAGAAAATATATGGATGTTTGAATTTAAAATATCTCTAATCCGGGTTTGCATAACCCGAATTATCCTAAATGGTTGAATTAAATAGGTTAGAATACAATTATTTCTCAAGAATAAATCAATTCTAGTTGTAGGTTTTTTGCACACCTATTGATGTCCCTCTTCTCACAAGAAGCGATGCAAATCCAAACAAAGGCCGAGCTACCATAAATACACAGCAAACAGACATAACTAATAGCAGATTACAAGAAAGGATTAACGTGAGGAGAAGGTTCTAATTTCCATAATCCTCTAACCATTTAAGAGAGAAGCATCATCCAACCCTGTTTGAGCAACTAGTTTGTTCACTTGAACAAGTTATTTGCGTTGTCAACTGTCCTCGTCCTAATCATGTGGTAAGAGAGAGATTAGGATTAGTGACATGTCAATTGTAAACTTGGGTTCTGTACTTAATTCTTTTTATGACAGTGTTCGCGTCACGATCTTGATTAACTTAATTAATTTTTAATGATTTTATTATATGCCCTCTCATCATCCAATAATTTGGGACCTTCTTGTTTGGGAATCATTAACTAAAGATCTTCCTATCCTGTTAAATTAATTTCGTAGAGCCTCACGGTTTTGTGTTTTTCCAATAAATTTTACTTATAGCAACCGGAATTGGTTCGGATTTCGGTGAGTTGGAATTCGTAGGGAGCAAAATTTCCAGTTCAAATTGTATCAAAATTATCAATTGCAGTGACTTTATATGGTTGCAATCCGTACGCTGCTCTTTCTTACTCTTATGACGAAAATTTGACAACAATAATAAAAGAATTAATATGAAAAGATTTAAATTTACTTGTACAAAGAGCGGATGATGCAAGTGAAAGGAAACCTTACAAGAAAAGACAAATAAATGTTATCTTAGCACGTAAGGAAATAAACATGGGGACCAAATGTCGTAACATAATGTATGTATATTACGCAATGACCGGGCCCTACATAGCCCCGATCTATGCGTACACGAGATGTTAATATAATTTTGCAATTCAATTTAATTCAAAATTAAATAAATAAACTTATCAAATAATTTTGAATATATACACGTGAATAACTTATAAAAAAATATATTGGGTTAATTCTGGTTCGAGCGTTCGTCGTCATCACCGCCGCCTTGAAAGCGTTTGTGCTTGAAAGAGGAGGATGAACGTGAAGAGAAGAAGTAGTTTCTTTCCCCTTTTCTAATCTAATCCACGTTAATTTATTATTGGGTCTAATGGATCATGTAATAAGTGCCACGTGGTTCTGGTTACCGGAACTTTTGACTCCGACTATAATACATGGTAATCTTTTGACAATTTCTTATTATCCGATTCAAAATGTCTATTTTTAATAATAAATATACTTGTATTACTATATTTTTAACCCAAATATATTTAAACCAGTGAATCAGATTTTATTTGAAAGGTACCTTAAAAGAAACCGAACAGCTTAATTGCTTTAGGATGAAAGAAACCGAACAGCTTAATTGCTTTATGATGAAATCACCTTCATGTACAAACCAGAACACATGGTAATAACAAAGAGCACCACCTGGGCTACAAGCCATTGAGGCCAACCCAAATAACTAATATATAATTAAACTTCACACGAAATTAATTTAATTTTTCCCCACCCCAAAGGCTAAATATATATATTTACACACACATTTACTTTCCACTATCCCATCGACAATTTTTCGATACCATCTAATAATTAATAACTAACCCCGTACACTCACCTAATCTAAACTTCACCAATCTTAAATTCTTTTTCTATACTTTTGTTCCTCCAACCACCAAACTCCTACTCTTCCTACTCACCTTTCAATGTCAATGGGAGGAAGCCCTCTTCCTCCTCCGATTTGGACAAAGCTCTTGACCGTCTTCTGAGCCTCCACGTCACCAAATACCTCTTCGTCTTCCTCCTCGTCCCCCTCGAGCAATTTAAACTCATCACCCACCTTGGTTAAGGATCCATACTCAGCTTTCTCACTGTACAATCTCTCCAAGCCCAAGTAGAACCACATGATCAAGATGGTGGCGAAGATCAGGTACCAACTGAACTGGATGTTGACAAGAGCCCTAGCCCGGTGAAGCGACATGTCGTCCGAGCATCGGACGACGTCGTGCCCGGCCTCTAGGTTGATGAAGCACCCTTTAGGGATCAGCGAAGGTGTCCATAGCATCAGCCCCATGACGACGAGCCAGACGCCCTGGAAGAGAATGCTCGCCGACCTGACGAACCCTACGAGGAAGCTCCTTGGGTAGGGGATCCCGAGGAGGGTCATCGCCAATGAGACGACGATAACAATCTGAAGAAGCAAAGAGTGAAGCTTAGGGATTGTACCCTAGAGCACAAAATATTATAACAACAAAAATTTATTTTTTAATAAATAAAAATTTGCATGTTAAAAAAAGCAAAGAATATTTGATCAAAAGTCAAAAACCGTGCAAACTTTGATTGACCAAATAGTATTTTAATTAAGAAAACCAACCTGGAGGAGAAGATGATACTGGCCCTCGACCCCAATGTGATCAGCCGAATGGAGGTGGAAGAGGAACAGCTGCTGGCCAAAAGCCAAAGCTCCAAGAACTTGGGTCATCTCATACGAAGCTTTAAGCTTCGTTCTGTCAAATACCATCGCGAAGACCGCGTAGGTGAGGAAGGTCATAGAGATGGAGGAGTGCTCGAAGTTCTGTAAATGGTTGGAAGGGATGGTTCCGTCCGGGTCGAACGGCTGGTGCCTGTCCGGGCCGATGAAGAGCTCCATTGATATGGACATGGAGCTTCCCAACATGATCATGAAGAGCTCCATGTGACGTAGCTTGGGGGCAGGGAACCATGGAGAGGATACGTAGGTTTTCGGGTTTCGGACGTAGAGCTTTGTGTGGTTGAAGAGGTGCCATAACCCTAGGAGGAAGAAGCCCATCCCTGGAGCTACATGTCCAACCAAAGTTCCCATTTTATTTTTCTTTTGAGTTTAGATAGAGGGAATTGGTTTGTGTGTGATGCAAGGAATTGAGAGGATCGGAGGTGAGGTGAAGAGTGAGGGGGAGAAGAATTACGTAATAAATAGAATCCGACAGACTTTGACAGTGTGTTTGATTTTAACGTTGGATAGATGTCGAAATTCTCGAAGGTCGAAATTATGGTTTAGAGAATACAACCGTTGACCGGCTTGTTAGATTTGAAATTTAATTAGTCTGGCGAAATAAGACAAGCAAAGCCACTATAGCCTTCTGGAATCAAGAGTAAGCACATCGGATGGTTTTTGGCTTAATTAAAATCTTTTCAAAGAGAGTAACTTAATTAACTTATAGCGGTCGAGGACCTTAGATTTCTGCCAAATGTCTGTGCATGTTCTAGATGATAGCCCCACATTAATGACTAACTTATGCACCTAATCAATTAAGTTCGTGTATTATGGATATGATTATATTAAACATTGGGAAAAAATAATTTATCACTTTTTGTTATTATTTTCAATACGAATATGAATAAGTCAATTTAATAACATTAGGATATCACTTCAAAGAAATTGATTTTCTCAAAATTTAGAAATTAAGGCCCGAATTCATCTTATTATTACTGAAAAAGGGTTTGTAAATTAATAATCATAGGATTGGATGCCTGTTTAACGGAATAAGAACAAAAATAAAAGCATTGGACTTCAATATTTTTAGCGGGCCATCGTAAGCCTTTTTTTTTTCTTGAAGCGGATTGATATCATGAAGAAATATTAGTAGCATAATTTAGCGGCGTCCATTTGCACTAATTAAGATAATCAATTCGGAGGTAAATTCCATTATCACGTTTAGTTCCTCAGTTGTCCCTCAGTCTAAGCCGCGAAGAGTTAATATGGATAATATAACAGATAGTTGCAAGACTATTAAAATGTTTCTAATCGTGTATAATTTACGTACTAAGGTTTTGGGCACGAAAATTTTAACAAAGTATTAACCATGTTGATTTTGTGGTCATTCCTCCCATGATTTTTGTTATGAAGTCAAGATCCGTCCAGAAGTGAAGTACTTATGATACAATCGTCGAACATATTCCAGAGAAAGGTGGTAGAGAATATTACGAAACCCATCTAAACTCTAAGCTGAATTTAAGACTTCCCCATTTATGTAGCTACACTTTCTAGAATTCGGCATTCATTTGCTGTCATTTCTTTTTCATTTTCTTGTTCACCTCCTTTCACTATTTTTTTATACTACTGGCAATTCAAAATCTATTAATTAGTCTGATTTAAATTTAAATTAATAAAAATATTTAAACATAATTTTATTCAAATTATTCAAACACTTATTAAATCAATAGATTTACATTTAACTTTAGTGAAAATATTTTAGTTTTTAAAAAATGATTAAAAAATTTTCTATTAGTTTTTTTTGGTGGAAATTTTTTTTTCTATTAGTTGTGTCAACGTTAATGGTTCCAACGGATCTGTGTATTTCAAATGGTTCAAGTTCTTCTATTTTGTGAATTCTTTAACTAATGCAATTAAATTTATATTGCCTAAGAAAGATTAATGTTTAAAAAATTGTAGTCTAATTAATAATCTAACTATTTGAACTACTAGTCAGAAATAAATTTGGCTCATTTTTTTTTAAAAAAAATCAGAAAGCTATTCGACCACTCAAAATTTGGTCAAACAGCCTAATCGAGCATTATGGTTGATCTGGTTCACCCGAGGTTATGTAATAATTCCCAAATTTTAACAAAAATATGTAGATTATCCTAAAGTACAAATAGAAATTGAACAATTCCAAAAGTTAAAGCAATTAAAAAAGTCTTCAAAAAATTGGTGGAAAATTGTACACCAAAATTGGTGGATATTTGAACTTATTTTATATTTTTCATTAAAATAAAAATTCTGAACTTATTTGAACTTATTTTATATTCTTACTTAATAATTATTGAGAAATAAAAATTCTGACTCAATCGCAACTCTACCGGATGAATCGTATGAGTCAGAGAATTTTTTTTAATTCATCTTTCAATTATTTTTTTAAAACATTAATAAAGACTAGTTGAATTTCATATACTTGAACAGACTCTTGCTTGGTGAAGACGCAGCAGCCAAAATTAAATTCATCAATCCCATCAACATGCAGAGTTGAATCTAAGGGGATATCACTTTTTTTCATCTATTTCTCTGAGATTTTTGATGGTCAAATATTCTTACAATCCGAGCTTCTAGTGCATTTACCCGTCAAAATATACTCTTATCTTCCTTCCGGCGTTAACTCTTGCTTCACGCAATGAGCCAATGACACGCAACTTTTCATTTTGGTCCAGACAATGACACGTAACTTAGCTACCAAAACAGGACAAAGATTTAAAATTAATAGATGGTCCGAGATGCTCGTTAAATATGGTTAGCAATTACGGATTCGAACTTTTGATAACACATTTTTTTTCAAAAAGTAATTAGAAAAAATAGGCACATCTATCTGTAATCCAGTAAAGAAAGTTGACGCCGAAGATCCAGTGATATTACAGAAGATTAGATGGACATGTAGATTTTATGTATTCAAAAAATAATAATGGCCAAAATAATTATTAATTAAAGTTACTATTTGTTATATAGGTAAGTGTTAGTGAATATAGATCTCCTGAATAATCGGAAGAGTATTATCAAAGAATGGCTGTGACAAAGAAGATTAAGTCATCAATGACATCTAACCGATCAATATGTTTTTTGCTGACTAATTTAATATCATATTTTATGACGAAGGACGTAACCAGGCGAGCGACGATTTCTTTTTGCTTTACTAAAATCTGTGCTTAATTGGAATAATATTTTTTATGCAATTATCCAGTATATGCACGGAGCCACCATGATGATGACGAGCTCCATATGACGTAGCTTGGGGTAAGGGAAACATGGAGAGGATACGTAGGTTTTCGAGTTTTGAACGTAGAGCTTTGTGTGGTTGAAGAGGTGTCACAGCCCCAGGAAGAAGAAGCCCATCCCTGGAGCTACATATCCCACCAAGGTTCCGCCGAGGTAGGAGCCAGAAATTTTTCAAAACGACGATAATATATAAAATATTTAATTTTAGTTTATAGATTAATTAATTTTTTATTGGGAGTAATTTTTTTATTTTTAATATATATATATATATTAAATTAACAAATAAATTAAAAAAATTAAATGATATCGATTGACTTTACTCCGCCCCCGAAGGTTACCGTTTGTTTTTAGGGGTTTCGAGAAAGGGAATTGGGTTGTGTGCAATGCAAGGAACCGGGGTGGGGAGGTAAGACGTGAAGAGTGAGGATTAGGTTGAAATAGTAATAAAAGAATATTATTTTGAGAATTAAGTAACAAAAAGAATTCGACCAATTTCGATGATGTTCAAAATTTTTTTTTTGTCAAAAGAGGAGGGCTAAGTTGTCCTGAGCAGAACTTTCATTAATTAAAGAAATTTGTTACAACTGATCGTGGGAAGGAGACATCGCTCAAATCCTTCATCAAAAGTACATCAATACCATTAGGTGGCGTACAAAAATACGAAAGTCCTAACGGTAAAGAATAACCGTAATTAACATTTCAATCCGCACACGAGTTAGCTTCCTTGTAAATGTGTTTGATTCTAACGGTCCATTACCTGTTAAGAATCGAACGGATGTCAAGGGGAGAATATCTCGGGTTAATCTGGAACCGGTCTTGCAGAAGCTCTGTAACAGTTCGAGAGTCAACTTCCAGATGTAGAAGTTTAATATTCAATGCCCATGCCATTTCCAAACCCCGAAGTATTCCCCAAAGTTCTGCTTCGATGCTTGAGCATGTATCAATGTTGACTGCGAATCCCTGAATCCAGATGATGTTCAAAATTTAAGGTTGGATAGAGGTCGAATTTCTGAGAGATATGGAGACCGTCAAAGATAAGGAGGAGCATTTGTATGAAGATTATTTCTAGGCCCAACTCACAGGAGCCCACTTCTTCCGAAATACCATTTACAGACACTTCTGATGAGATGTTTGACGTTTAATATTATGTTTTAAATTACGGCTTCGAGGACATCTCTACGAAGCGGAGGAAGGAAATACATATAGAGAAGATAAAATCTTGCAATTGAGAGAATTCAACCGTTGACCGGCTAGTTAAATTAAATTAAATTAGTCGGGTGAATTAAACACAACCGATCATTTTTGGCTTATTCGTCTAATTAACCAACCAGTTTCGTCTAATGAACCAGAACCAACCATTTACTAGCTTCTAGAAGCAAGAGTAAACACAACCCATCGTTTTTGACTTATTTGTCTAATGAACCAACCAAGTTTTAATTTAAGTAAAATTTTGACGACTTCGAGGATGCGATGAAAACAACCGTACTTAGCTGAGAAGGAAATACATATAGAGAAGAGAAAATTTTGCAATTGAGAGAATTCGACTGTTGACCGGCTCATTAAATTAAATTTAAGTAGTCGGGCGAATTAAATACAATCGATCTTTTTTGTTTTATTCGTCTAATGAACCAACCCGTTTCGTCTAATGATCGAGAATCAACTAGCCACTAGCTTCTGGAAGCAAGAGTAAACACAACCGATCGTGTTTAGCTAATTCGTCTAATGAATTAATCAGTTTCAATTTAAGTAAAATTTTGAATGATAATATATATTTTTTTATTTTGACTTGAAACTTATTAATTGTATTATAACTATTTCACTTGTAAGTTGACCAGCCAAATAATTTTACACTGCTATATTATGTTAATCAACCGGTAAATTTAACTTAAAATCTTTTCAAAGAATGTTAATTAACTTCTAGCGATCGAGGACCATAGATTTCTGCCAAATGTCTGCGCACGTTTATAATTCTAGTGGATAGGCCCACGTTGATGACTAATTTATGCACCTAATCAATTAAATTCGAGAGTTACGGATATAATTATATTAAAAATTGGGAAAAAAGAAATTATCACTTTTGTTAGCATTTTCATATACTTGAAAATACTCCTATTTGATGAGGACGCCGCAGCCAAAATTAAATTCATCTATCCAATCAACATACGGAGTTGACCTTCAGCCTTCAGGGGCTATCACTTTTTTCATTTCTCTGAGATTTTTGTTGGTCAAATATTTTTACAATTGGAGCTTCTAGTGCATTTACCCGTCAAAATATTTCATCTTCAGAACGTTACGTCTTGCTTCCACGCAACGACACGCATGACGCAACTTTTCTTTTCGGTCAAGACAATGCCACGTAACATAGCTATCAAAACATCAGAGATATAACATTAATTGTTGGTCCAAGATGCTCGTTAAATATGGTTAGTAAGACTTCAAATTATTGATAACACATATTTATTAATAATAATTAGAAAAAATTCAGCGCATTTACCCATAATCCAATAAGGAAGTCGACGCCGTATATCAAGTGATATTATAGAAGATTAGTTTAAGATGTAGATTTTGTTTATTCAAAATTTGATAATCTCCAAAATAATAATAGGTTAACTTTACTATTTGTTATATAAGTAAGTGATAGTGAATATACATCTCCTGAATAATCGAAAGAGTAGTATCAAAGAAATGGCTCTGACAAAGAAGATTAAGTCATCAATGACATCTAAGCGATCGACATGTTTTTTGGTAACTAATTTAATCTCATATTTTATGACGAAGGACGTAACCAGGCGAGAGAACAATTTCTGTTTGCTTTCCTAGAACCTGTGCTTAATTGGATTAATACTTTTTTATGTAATTTTCTCGTAAATGCATGGAGCCACCATATAATTAATTGACCAAATTAAGAAAATTACTGGAGCCGTCATGCATGAGAATGGTTAGGTGCTAATCAATAGGACGTGAATCTTTTGTTGGTTTCTTCCTCGGTGGAGATTAAGATTTGTTACGTAAATATATTCGCATATCTAACAACATTTTATTTAACCTACAAGGCCACTCAAACAAAATTTTTTGGCACAGGATTCAGTCTTATATGTTATAATGAGTCCAAGATCGTCCTAGATTTTAAAAAAAAAAGCGCGTTTGGTTTTTCTATTAGAATAATGATAAATATTACTTTTTCTATTAGAATAATGACAAATATTAATTTTTCTATTAATTATGATCAATAAATGACAATATTTAATTCTCATATTGATCACAGTCAATTGCATAAACAAAAAATTTCAGAAAATTACTGTCGGCTCACAAACGTCCTCTAAATGTTCAAGTGTTTACTCTGATATGTTCGAGTAGTTTGTTCTAATATGTTCAAATAGTTTTTAAAGAATGTTCAAGTGGTTTCAGTAAAAATGTTCAAGTGGTTTTAGTAAGAATGTTCAAGTGGTTTCGCAAAGAATGTTCAAGTGGTCTTTCAGAAATGTTCAACTAGTTTCTCAAGAATATTTTCCTAAGAATGTTCAAGTGGTTTCGCAAAAAATATTCAAGTAGTTTTGCAAAAAATATTCAAGTAGTTTTCCAAAAAATGTTCCAGTGGTTTCATTAAGATTGTTCAAGTAGTTTCAGTAATAACGTTCAAGTGGTTTCACAAAGAATGTTCAAGTGCTTTTTCAGAAATGTTCAACAAACAATTTGAATATTTCAGAACAAACCATTCAAATTTAAGAGGGCAAACAATTTGAATAGTTTGTTGTACTTCGATTTATTAATAAGAAGAAGAGAAGAAAAGGAAGACCCAATCCTGTCAATTTTTATCTTCAGCGAGAAAAGATCAAACAACTCCTCATATCTACTCAAAAAAATGAATTTAATACTTGCTACCATATATTCGCATATAATTAGTACCATCGCCTAATTAGAGTAACTTAGTTTTATAAACACACTGAATTTCTAGAGTTCTTGTACACCGTATCTTTTTGAACCCATAATCAATACTAGACATTTAAATTTTTAAAAGTTCTCACAGCCCAGGACCCAATAATATTCATAGAAAAGAGCACACAAATTTGGACGGCCCAACAAAAAAAAAGTACGTGGTGGTTTGACTGAACTAAGCTGATTTGTAGTCCCAACACAAGGTTGTTAAAAACGATATGGAGTTCGACTTGAAATTAGGTCCGACCTCTAGATCAGTTGGTTCAATTGGTCCAACCATCATTTGAATTAAAAAATTTTTCTTCCTATTTTAATATTATTTTTTGAAATATATGTTTATATATAGATAAATATACATTATTAATAATAAAAAAATATAAAACATACCAAATTTTAGTTCGAACTTTTCGGTCTGACCGAAATTTTTTCCGATCAGACCAGCCACTGTGTTTAACCCCAAAATTGACACGAACTTATATCCGATTCGTGGTTAGACTGCCAGTCGAACCGCGTTTTTTTAAACTTTGTTCTAAAGATCTTATTATGAGTTATCGGTTTATCACTTCACTTCGAAGAAAATCAGAGCCCAACCATCTTCTGCGTCGCCGATCCAAATCCATATGCGAGTTTAATATTTAGAATTTGGAACAGTGGTCACGATGCACACGTAACAATAACCAAAATTTTATAAGCTATTGTCCGATTCGGACTGTCTAACAAGGTGTTCTGATAACTGAAACCTAAAAACCATGTCTGTGATTACAGTTCCGTATTTTAGAAAATATTACGAACTAAGAACTATGGAAACTGTGGTCTTGGAAACGTGAAACGGATCAGATTTCGGTTCCTTTGAACCTACATACTGGAAAATTTTTTTTTATAAAAAAAAGTCAACATCGGGTCAACCATAACCTACGCTCTAGATCAGGATCTACCTATTTAGAACCTCAAAACCAGCTGTCCACTAACCACCCCCAAATCGAAGTGATAAACTATTAAAATGTAAGGAGATGTACTTAAATCGCTTCTACAACACCCAACTTCAAACACCGACGAGCCAAACTGTAACTAAATTTAATTATTCTGTATCGTTTAAAATATTTGACTCATCAATATGAAGTAACGATAACGAAATCCGAATAAATCAAGTCAAACATAAATCAAAACATAATATTGAAATTTGTCATTTTTTTACATTGAACCGTGGAGTGTACTCCACGCTGGTAGTGGTAACGGTATTTTTAAAGATGTATAAATTTAATAATTTCATACTAAAAATTGATTAGTCGCATCTCGGTTCTGGTGAGTAGAAAGGTAGCTTTACTATATGCACATCCATCTACCCTTCAGCGCGAGCTTCTACCACTCTCCACCTAATTAATTAAGTGAAATTGATAAATTAGTGTCATATTTATCACATAATTGCTCTTTATCTTACACATAATGTACGGGGTCGCAGTTAAGTTGGCCTAAGGGCCCACTTTTGGTGTAGTTTTTCTCAAGGGAAGTAATATGTTGACCTACGTATAAAAAATTATCACTTGATTAGTTGGTTAGCTGCCTTAAAATTTTAAAATAAATAATTGTTAGCCAATTTTGCTATTATATGTAGACGATAAAAAAGATTCCAGGATCTCCATATTGAACTTTGAAGTCTACTAGTTAATGTTAGAATATTAGTTATTTGCGAAAAGATAATTCAAGGCAATTATACCTCCATATTTGGCATCAATTCGAAATAATTAACTCCTAAATATTAGTTATATATATGCACACACATTATGTCGAAAAATCAGAACACAAAAATGTGTGCAATTTTGGCCCTGAACGTCATACTCAATTGAGTGCACAATTCGTTACTATTTTTTTTAAGGTAGATTGATTAAGTGAAGCATACATAAAGTTACAAATATGGCCTCAGAACAAACCGATGAGGTTGCAAATTACGCAACATCAACAATATATGCAAAAACCTCATAGGAAAAGATAGTACGAGGAAACGTACCCAACATACAACACCTTAGAAAAAAAGTCAATTATGTACATGAGAATCTAGGGGAGAACAGAGGAGAGCAGCCCACTGAAAAAGAATCCAGCAGACAAGAAAAAGACGACTCAACCAGCAAGAGATCTACAAATATCAATTATATTCGGCCCCGGAGAGGATAACCTTACTTATAATTCGTTATTAGTCAATTGACTATTTCTTTCGTCGCGGAGTATAACCGGACTTACGTTTCTAATAACCATTTTAGCTTCTTTTTCCATACGCCAATTTATCAAATTAGTCATGCAATCGATAAAATCAACTACTTCTTTATAAACAGAGAATTTGAGTGGCTATACTAGTGTAACGAACTTTTAATAATTTCAAAGATAGTTGAATAGCCAAAGTTTTAGCTCTCTATTGGCAAATCTAAAAAATATCACCATTATGATGTTCATTGTTAATGACTCTTAGATTGAGTTTTTATCTTTAAATTTTATATATAACGATTATTAATGTTCATAGTATACTTGGTATTAGATAAATAAATATTTAACTATTTTTTTCTAATTATATATTCTTCTTTATCGACATTTCAAACTTTAAAGGAAATTTTATTTTGGTCCACCGTTTTCACTACTATATTTTTTCCACTATTTTTCTTTCTTTTCCTATTATTGAAATTAAGATCTCGTCTGTCTTAAATGTTTATGAATTGACACTTGTTTTGGGTTTTTCCTTTATTTTAGATTTTTCTGTAGGTGTCACTCTTCGATACAACATATGATTTGTGATTGTTATTGCTAGAAGGCCTAATATGAAGATGTGATGGCAATTGCTTTCGTTATACTAATTGGCTTGTCCTAGTTTGGTTTGAGTTGAAGGATATTTTTTTGGTATGATTGCTCTTGCGCCTGTTCATAATCAATACTATTTGCACCACTTTTGGATTTGACAGTATCTCACTTTGAGAAGATAAAAGGTGAGCTGGTCGTCGATGGCTCCGTGGTCGAAAGAGGCCTTCTTGACAATGTAGTCGAGGTGGATCTCCAAGGGACTGCGAAAGGTGACGAACGTGATTTCGGAGCAAACGACGAGGACGCGGGCGCAACAGTTGTTCTCAGCGAGATCTTTGATAAGGCAGAATATGGCAATTACTTCAAACCCACTTAACAAAAACCATGACGAAGGCTGAGCCAAAGCCTAGGGTCCAGTCCTCATATCTGGAAAGATTTTGACATAAAAAGCTGAGCAGATCTCGGTTAGAGGAGGATTAGGCGACGGAGAAAGATGAGGAATGGTCGGTAAATGAGTCAATGGGTCTGCAATAAGGAAGAAGCAGATGACAGCAAGGCATTGGCCATGACTCAGAGTGCCATGCCGGGAAGAAGGCGGAGGCAGAGAGCTCGGCGATTGTAGGGAGACGGCGGCAATGAAATTACGAGAAAAAGAAAATGATTTACTGGTTTCTAGTTTTTGGTTTTTAATTTTTGGAATTATTAATTTCTGGATTTTTTTAAAATTCATGTTAAATTTTATGTTTTTGGTTTTTGTAACTTTTATTATATTTGTTGCTTCAGAACTCTTGATCAATGATTTGGATTTGAAGCTAATGTAATTTTTGTAATGTCTTATCGGGAAAGGAGATGACAAGGCAGATGATTTTTTTTTTTTAATTTCTGGGTTGGATATTCTTGTTCTTAGATATTCTTGAGCCCGGAGATTATGATTTTTTTTAAGAGTATATCCCTCATTTCATGATAAAAATAAAAAAAATAGACTACTGATATTAATCGAACTTGAAACCAACATTTTTTTGAATTAAAACCTTAAAAGTGATTTCACTATAGACAAGAGACCTAAAAATAATTTATTTTTTATTGAATTTTTTAGTGTATTCCACGCTTATTTACTAAAGAGATATTTGGTTTAGGGGTACAAGACATAAGTCATATAAGATATAGATGATTTGATAGAAACAAATTGGGTTAAGTGTAAAAGAATTACATCAAAAAAATAATGTTCCTTAATTTTGAGATGGGCAAATAATTTTAAAAATTAAAATTGAAAAATGTATATCATAATCGAACCCTATCTTCTATAATTTATGTTTATCTTCAGGCTAATTTTTATCTGTTTTGTTGGGTATTTGTTAGAGATTAATTGTTTTGATTATTTTGCTTTTGTATTGATGTAGAAAAGGAATATGTAAGACGGGATTATCGGATACACCAAACATCATACAACTATCCATTCTATGTTCATGTATCAGGAATTCGTCTCAATTATTTTCACGATTGGGGAAAATAGTAAGTAAAATTATTAAAAATCATTTAGATTGAGATTTGTCGGTGACTTCTCGATTCTCTCGAGTAGAAAGGTAGCCAGCATCTGTATGCATGCATGCACGTATCTACCGTTTAGCGATCATCTACCGATTAGCCAGTATCTACCATTTAGCCAGCTTTTGTCACCCTCCACCTAATAAAGTAAATGCAAACGACACAAACATCAATGGTAAAAAATCGGCCCCATTCAATTTTAGAATTATTTAGGTGGCCTTATAATAAATATGGGATCCTGGAAAACTCAGCGCGTTAAAATTTAATACGACGATTTTTTGCTCTTGTTATATTATCGTCCGGCAAACATTCGGATATTAAAATTTTGAAAATATTTCGAAGATTCGCATGATGGATGCATACGATGGTCTTTTAAAAAAAAAGTGAAATGGTTATGTAATCGCTGTCTCATTAACGAGTTACGAATAAATATTTCAAATCAGTGGGCAATCCACATTGACATCGTTGACTGTAATTTTTTTAATACATTCATACATACATATATATATATATATTTAATGTATGTTTATACTAAAATTAAAAATTGATCTCATTAAAAAATATTAATTTATAAATTGACTCTAAATCTTAAAAAAATTTAGACATTTCTAATATTTCACCTACTTAAAAAAATTTCTGAATCTGTTAGTATTTCAAATGCTACCAATCTAAGACAAATATAAAAACTGTGTCAAATACTAGTGATTAGAAGTTTAAGTGCATACTAATTAGGATTTATTCTAATTTAAATTAAAAACAATAAAATAATTTAGAGAATTTAATAGAGGGCATTCGAATACCAAATTTCAAATCATATTCAAAGACTTTTCAGCACAATTACACCTTCATTTTCGGCATCAATCTGAAATATAATTTTTTAATGTCGCTAATTAAACTCTGAAATCTTTTAATTCGTCTGAACCTGGGCTCTATAGCTAATATATAATTAATGCTATCGTCACATCAATAACCACTCCTCATGCATGTTGCCCATTTTGGTATAACATACAGGTCTACAGTCCATTGCAAGTAATTCAATTTGAAACTATGTTAGAATTTTTAAAATCAAATGCAAAATTGTATGAACATGACTTAATTAATATTTCCCAAAGACATCACATAAATTAACCTGGTAATTAATTCACCCCGTTCGTAAAATCAAATTTTTGTTTGAATAAGAGGAAATAAGTATTCTGTAACCTATTCAAACGGACTATTGCATTTAACTCATGTTTTAAAATGTAATATAATTGGATATATTTTTCATATTGTATAACGCATAGTTCAGAAATGATTATTATGTTTTAAATTTAAAAATTCCTAATAAAACACGCCATAAAAGGAGAATGTGATCTATGAAAAAAATTGAGTTAGTAATCTGTGTTTGGTAAAAAAAAAAATACTCACCAACTAAAACGAAAAAAAATATAATGAATATATTTTATATTACAAAGATTTAGTACATAGCATAACACGAATAATTAATATAACAATATATTTCATATATGATTTAAACTAACATTAGAAAATAATGATTCATCAAGTTAATAAATAAAATAGAAGATGAATGTTATGTAATTTAAAAATATTAGACATTGTTGTAGTATTTTCTGGAAAATGGATCGTGAATAAATTAAAAATAGTTTCTTTTATCTATTAGTAGTAACATAACATAACCTTTTACTATTTCTCATCCACTTTACCTAGCAGACATACCAGGAAATCTACTGAAAATCTAAAACCTAATAGTTTCAACTGCTCCAACCAAGGGACTTATTGCATTAATTTCATTTTAGCTTACAACTTACACGGAAAAAAATGCAAAACATGTATGAAATCCCAATAACGTAGAACTATGTCTACTAATTATAGTAATTCGAATAAAATAAAATATTAAATGATATTTGTTCCAATAATACAAGAGTTAACATGACGTCATCACGAAAGTTTCGCTAGTTAAGAAGCAAAATGAGGAAATTCTCTCACAGTATAACTATTTTCTCTATTCATTTAACTTGAATATATTATATTTTGTGTTACCTACACAATCTATGTTTCCTCACTGCGGAGTCCCATGAATATCCAAGAATAAATAATGTGGTAATAATTGAGAGGCAGATTTCTGGATGTCTGCTAGACTGCTAGGTTAGGTATTGCGTAATTAAACACAGCATTGAGCCATGCACGCATATAAATATACACTCAGGGAGACCATATTTTTCTCAAACACAGACCATTTTTCTTCCCAAGTTGTCCCAAAATGGCTTCCAAGTCCCTCTTCCTCAACATTCTAGCAATAATGGCCATCTCCTCCCCGATGCTCTCCATTGGAGGGTTCGCGACGAGAGCGACCCGCGAGGCGCCGAGGGAGACCGTCACCGAGCTCTTGTTTTACTTCCACGACGTCCACAACGACCCGGGGGCCACCTCCATTGACATAGTCTACTCCCCACTCACAGACTCCACCTACAACTTCGGCGCGTTGACCATGATCGACGCCCCACTGACCGAGGGGCCGAACATGAGCACGACAGTGATCGGAAGGGCGCAGGGCATGTACGGGTCCGCTTCCCTCACCTCCGACGGGCTGTTGATGGTGATGAACCTCGTGTTCATCGAGGGGGACTACAACGGGAGCTCACTCGCCGTCGTCGGGAGGAACGAGGTGTTCGACACGGTGAGGGAGCTGCCGATCGTCGGTGGGACCGGCTTGTTCCGGTTGGCGAGAGGGTACGTGTTGCTCAGCACCTACGAGTTTAATTCTACGGCCGGAGGTATCATCGCCGAGCTCAATGTCACTGTAGTGCACTACGATTCTGCCGTATTAGCGTATAAATAGATGTGTGCGTAGAATGGTCATTTCCGCTGGCCTAAATAATGACATATATGTCCTCGCTAGTCGCGATAATAAAAGTGGAAGTAATTTTTGTAATTTGCCCTTTTCAGGAATGGGAATTGTACTCTAATTTTCGAGGAAAATGTTGTTGGAACTAATATTAGTAAATTATGATTTTATTCTCAATCTTTTCAATTATTTTACTCGATATGCAACCTTCTCAAAAGGTTTTAGAGACTCACTACATTTCTCTTCATTTGAGGTATATTTTGCGGTCCTTCCAATTTGACGGTAATTTTTCTAATTACCCTTGTCACTTGGAAGACATCATGGATAAGAGATTTATAAAAATCTCTAATATTCTTCTCGAAAATTTCTCTCTTTGAGATATCAAGTCAAATTCAAGAACAACATTATCGCATGTTGTCACTTCTTGATTTTACTATCCTTGAATTTCTCAGAACTCTCAAATTGAGAATTTAATAATGGGTTTATCATACCCGGCATCACGACCTCAGCGTTGCTAGCCCTCACATTTGGAACCTCTACGTTCACATTTTTGGTGATATTCTTCTCAACCATTTATATTTTCACCAATTTACATAATCTAAAAATAAATTTCTCAATATAATGGTCAAAATCATCAACACTATCATCAACTAATAATAACGTGAAATAGTTAACGCTAATATTAACTCCACGAAATAGCAATTGATGGACACAAAAATTAGATGATTATTATAACAGTTAAATCAGATTAATAAATATTCACACTTTGAATTTTATAGCATACCTGTATCACCATTAATGCCCCACGATTGTCTAAAAACAAAAAAATGGATAATTAACTCCATATTACTATTTAAATAATGATAATTAAAATTCCAGAAGCACAGTTCTTTGAAAAGTGGGCTAGGTTTCTTCACTCCGGGATAACACCCAATCAATCAACAATATTGCTTGAAGCTGCAACGTTAGTCACAGCCGCACACTAACAAAACTTGAAAACGGGTTTTTTCATACTTAAATGCGATAGTACAGAACAATTATTCAATTATAAATCAGAGGTTATAACATACGGTAACAACTAAAAGGTCAAAGCAATGATCACTTCTTTAATTTCACAACCGGTAAAATAGTTGACATTTAATTTATATAATATATTGTGCACTGATCACATTTCACAATATTAAACAGCATGGAAAAAAGCAAAATTCAATCGATACTAATATTCCAATCAATTCCTGACAGCGATGACAACTATCTTAGTCAAATTTATTCGTCACATGGTTATAATAACAAATAAATAGTAATAGTGTATATATTTTACCGAGTCATTGACTGCTCCGTAAACTCTCCGCCACGGCTCCATTTTCATTGTAATGGAAAATCAACTGCACTACTACAACACCTTGCACATATTTATTTGTTTCGAACCACACAGTAATATAATGAAATATACTATCACTAAATCACCACCTGAGAACGGATTTAATATAGCCATTTATGAGCACCACCGACTTTAAATACGAATGAATGCTAGAGTACAAGTAAGTGAAATAGGCCAACACGTTTTCAGAATAAATTCACTTAATATTGTACAATACTTCAAAGCAGTACTACGTTAGAAATAATGTCACAACATAAACGGTCTAAGAAGTGGAACCGAAAAATTAACTGTGAGCGACAGAAACGGACAAACCATAACTCAAACAAATTATAGCTTGATCAAAAAACAAAATAAACAGAACCGTGAAAGAACAATATTAAAATGTCCAAGTAGATTTTCCAAAAGCAACTTCCGTACAAAGCCAAAGAAAAATATAACTATATATTTTCTCTTTATACAGCAAAGAAGCCCAACACCAAGCCCGACAACAAGATATCCAAAAGTTTAAACAACTCAGACAGCAAAACAAATATATCAACTATCGTCAGAGACTTCACCAATTACGAATAGCAATTATATGACACTATGATTGTTAAAGTTAACCAATTTCCACCGAAATGGAGAACAAAAAATCTATTCTCTTTTCATGCTAACGACATCCAAGAGAGATACACAAGAAAAAAACATGCAGTAGTCACGAAACAAAGTGCACGTCCACTATCCAAAATCGATCACCATAATTTACTAATAAAATCAACTAATAAGAGTTTAAGATCGTTGGAACTAATATTAGTAAATTATGGTTTTATTCTCAATCTTTTTAATTATTTTCCTCGATACGCAACCTTTTCAAAAGGTCCTCGAGACTCACTACCTTTCTCTTCGTTTGAGGTATATCTTGCAGTCCTTCCAATTTGACGATAATTTTTCTAATTACCCTTGTCACTTGGAAGACATCATGGATAAGAGATTTATAAAAATCTCTAATATCCTTCTCGAAAATTTCTCTATTTGAGATATCAAGTCAAATTCAAGAACAACGTTATCGCATGTTGTCACTTCTTGATTTTACTATCCTTGAATTTCTCCGAACTCTTAAATTGAGAATAAAACTAAGCAACATCGTAGACGAGGCCAATATTGTTAAGTTTGGTGGAAAATCTCGAGGGAATGAGCAGAAATGCTTTAATAATTCCAAAGGAGATATTTCAAACGCCATACCACTGAGAGCTAGAACTAAGAATTTGATCATGCTCGTATTGATGAAGCAAGCATCAAGATCGAGTGGGAATACAAGTGTGGGACTTGATTGATGATTGTATAAAATATTGTTATGTCTACATGATGAGAAGTAAAGACAAAACAATAATTTTATTCCTTCACAAGAAGAATAAGTCAAAACAAACTTGTGAGAAAGATCAAAATTTTAAAAAATATGGGGGGGAGCATTGCTTTCGACCAACTAAGATGTTAGGTAAAATACCTTATGAAGTGTGGTAAGGTCAAGAATATAGCTACGCATTCTTAAAGGTTTGTGAATATCTTAGAAAGATTTTGAATCTTCTTCCTAAAAAGATGAAGATAAGACCTAAGATAGTGGATTGTGTGTTATCCGGTAATGCACTATATAATATTGTATACCATACACAAGTCAGATAATTCTGATATCCACATGAATATCATGAAAGTTAGGAATGCTTCATTCTTTGAGAAATTTTTCTTACAAAGCTCCAAGAGAGGTTGACAATCTAGTTGACCAAAGTGGGTGCAATGTGGGGGAAGAAAAATCTCATGAAGAACTTGAAACACCTAAACATGTGTAAATGAACAAGTATAATGGAAAGTCTAGACATGTATGCCATAGACATAAATCCGTGAGACCCATTATTGAGAACAAATTTAATATCTTTAGACTACGTAAAGTCAAAGGTAAAATATCACGCATCCATTAACTAAGGGTCTAACGAAAGACCTAGTTGAGTTATCATCAAGGAAAATTGGATTAAAGTCCAATAAGACAACCGAATTGTGAGGCTAGGGTCGAACAAAGCACTCAGGAAATTGAGTTCCCTACCTATTCCTATGATGAAAGAGTGATAGACCTGTCTATGGGAAGGTTAAGCTTTAAGCTTTTAATGATCCTTATACTTCGAGTATATATAAAAGTGGGGTATAGTAGGATACTCCTTATAAGAGATTACCTATATCGAATATGAAGGGGTCGCTTCTATGAGATGAGTTAATAGCTAAATCTCTAGAGCATTCAATGAAGTTTCTAAGGCAGTCCAGGGCCAAAATGAACACAACCGAAAGAACCGAGTAGTGGTTTGAGAAGGAGTTGTGTGAGTACCTTTATCTTAGTATACACAAAATGCCGAACAGTTCAAGGCATCGCATCTACTGGTTGGCAAGTATATTCGAAGGTATTTCACTAAGGAAGGTTCAAGGCTTTTAACCACCTTTCCTGATGCAACAAATTCTCGTAGAACTCCATGTTGCATGTAGCATTGGTAGACTCATTTCATATAAGCCATTTTGCATTCATGTGGGGGATTATTGGAGAATTGGTTTATAACCAAAGAAGAGATGGTTAAATACAAATGAGTGTATTATAAGATCACACCAAATAGTTTGGGGTGCTTGTGAGATCGTTGCAAAACTTGTTGACTAAGTTTCGTAATGATATAAAACACTTGTGAGAAACTAATTCTAGGTGTGAATGAAAATTGGCTTAAAGGTGGTATGGTTATAGGTTATAAGATTTGGATTTTTTTGAGAATTGTTCAAGTTCAAGGTCTTATCTTTTGGAGATGGGCCAGACTTGTTGAAGCGATTCTCAATCCAAAATCTGTTGGGCTTCCTCCGGGATAAGCCCATGTATAGAATCTTCTTCTCCTTAATAGCATTTGAAATTAATTTCTAGCCAAATAAATGAGAGTAACCACCAAGTTAATATGGGATTTTATGGTCTTGTAGCTACCCATTTAATCACCGTGTTAATGGCCATAATGACCATAATTATTGTGGAGGTGAAATGTTGGAGGCCTAGGCTCCCTATAAAAGGAGCTCTCCTCCTCCATTCTAAGGATATCCCTTAGCCTCACACTCTTTCTTGAGTTTTTCACCTCTCCCTCTCTAGATCATAGCATTTCTCATTTGTGTCTGAGTTCTAGACCATTAAAGGTTCGAAAGGTGTTCAATAGTGCTTCTTATTGTTCACGTGATTGAGCGTTGTACCTTGGGAACTCTCTTACCCATGGAGGCCTGGATCTATAAGGCGGGTAATAAGAGTTTAAGGGTACACAGTTAAACCGTGACATCGTCCAGGATTAAATTCGAAGTTCGTGATATCGAGGAGGACTATCAACGAAGAACATAGACACGAAGAGGTGACATTTTTACGGTTGTACAAACTGTGTCGTAAGATTACTTTTCCTCAACTTTTATATATATTATTTTTATATATATGCATGTCAAAACCATAATTTACTAATATTAGTTCCAATAAATGCTTAGCAGTATATTCGTGGATAATTATTTCCGTAATTGTTCATAATGCTCAAATTTTATACATGGGATAAAACCAATTTTCTGAGGATTGTGCGAAATAAATTTCTCTTTCTGATACGACGATGACATAATTTTCTTTTCGAACAAGTTGATCCGTATTCAGAATACGTATTAGGTGATATCATTTCTAGTGCTAACATTTGGTAATAATATAATTAAACACATCAAGACTATTATATACATCCAAATTAAAAAAAAACTACTATTGCGTGTATCATATTAATACAATAATATTATAAAAGCTAGAGGTTATCTTGTCCTTAATGCCTTCCCATCCCCTTCAAGACGGAGCTGGCGATATTATCTTATTTTTATTATTTTATCATTAAATATTTGACTACTCACTAAACCGATTAACAAATTTCATTTGATCTAAAATGATAATGAAAAAATCAACAATTACACAATTTCGAAAATTTTGAACTGAAGAAATCTTAGTTAATTGTGTTATTCAATATAATTCGACCATTGAAAGAATTGCCAATATGCTCCGACCGAGATAACAGAGATAAACAAATATTATTAGGCCAACTCATAGGAGTATTTTCCGCAAAATTATCCAGGTTGCTAAAATATGTTTACTCTTTCGTACGTTTTGAAAAGATAACCCCTTTCTGTAGTGTAATAGTCTGTAATAATATAAACATATTAGATATGACAGTGATGATTTTTTGTGCTCCGACGATATAGTGATTTTCTTATATCATATCATATTGAAATATTTATTGAATTAATCTAATTTCGAATTTAATAAAATATTTAAATTATACTAAAAGAAATATTTTTACCTCTCCCGATATCAAACTCAAAACTTATTATTTAAAACGATGTCTCATTTAATCTATTAGCCTGTTAATACATATCATTTCGAGTCTTCGCTGTAAGCTCGAAAAATATTATTTAGGAAAAGTCCATAGAAAGTGCAGAGGTTTGAGTATTTTTGCGATATAGTCATGTAGTCCGAAAACGTCACATTTGGTCCTGAGGTTACCCATTTTTTTGCGAAAGAGGCTCGGATGACATTCCGAACCAAAAATTGTCCCAAACCAAAAAATGATGTCATTTTTAGGTTGATGTGTTATATCAGATCATAATTTTTAAAATATCAATTTAGTCCCTACCTTTTTATAATTTTTTAAAAAATAACATTATCTCTCTCCTCTCTTCTTTTTCCTCCTCTCATCTCCTCTCTCCAATCTCCTCCGCCTCTCTCCCCTTTCCTTGGCCTCTCTCTCCTCCCCTCCCCTCTCCTCTCTTATTGTTGTTGGAAGAGAAGAAGCCCACCCCAAGTCACCCCGGCTCTTCCTTCCAGCGGCCCAAACCACCGCCCCTCCCTCCTCCTCCAACTCTTGCCCTTAAAACTTCCACCCCTCCTGGCTCCTCCTCCTGTGCGCACTCTAAAACCCCGTATGGAATCCCCCGATCCACC
Source organism: Hypericum perforatum (assembly GCA_012979155.1). Taxonomy (NCBI): domain Eukaryota; kingdom Viridiplantae; phylum Streptophyta; class Magnoliopsida; order Malpighiales; family Hypericaceae; genus Hypericum; species Hypericum perforatum. The sequence goes on from SOPF01028549.1 coordinate 97,479, forward strand.
TCCACCTCTAACAACAGACAAGGACTTCGCCCACATCAAAAACTACACCGTCGCCCACCCCCTTCTCAAAGTGTGACGTGGCGGCAATCAAGAAGAGGATTTCCTCGAGCTGTTCCCGATTCTTCCACAAGTTCTCATCCATCTTGTGCGGTGGTTGGCGATCCACTTCCTCTACCAGCGGGGCTTCGTCTGGGGGATTAAAAAAAGAACAATCTCTCTCGTTTACAGTTTATAGCTAGCAAGAAAAGGGAAAAGGAGAGGACAGAAAGGGAGAATCGAGGGAGTGACCTTGGGAAGGAGGGGAGACGGCGAGGAGATGAGAGGCGAGGGTCCAGATCTCAGTGGAGAGGCGCGAAATGTCATTGGAGAGCGGCGGGAACGGATAGTTCTCATAGAAGGAGGCCAAGAAGGTCCTCGTTATCGGCACCATTCCCTCCGTTGATGCCATCCTCTACTTTCTGTCGTTCGTCACTCGTTCTCTCTCTCTCTCTACCACCGTTCACTTCCGATCTCGGCGATTGGAAATAGTAACCGCTCGACAAAGTTGCAATTTCTCATAAGTGGATTCGCGTGTACGCAATTCCCTCTTTTTTTTGCTTCCTTTTCTCGAAGTCTTCTCTCTTTCTTTATTCCCGGGCGGACATAAAATTAAATACGAGTCTCGTCGTATTTATTCTTTAGAAATGTATAATATTGGCTTATTTTATTATAAAGAATAAAATTCAATCTGCAAAACTTCAAGATGGAGAAGGCCTCGGGGCCAAAGAGAGGGGAGAGAGGCAGGGGAGATTGGAGAGAGGAGGGGAGGAAGAAGAAGAGAGGAGAGAGAAGGTTATTTTAAAAAATTATAAAAAGTTAGGGACCAAATTAATATTTTAAAAATTACAATCTGGCATTCCACATCAACCTAAAAACGACGCTGTTTTTTGGTTCGGGACAATTTTTGGTTTCGGAATGTCATCCGAGCCTCTTTCGCAAAAAAATGGATAACCTCAAAACCAAATGTGACGTTTTCGGATTACAGGACTATGTTGCAAAAACACTCAAACATCAGGACTTGCTATGGACTTTTCCCATATTCTTTTGATGCCCTTCTTTTTACGAGGGAGCTGGCAATATTATCATATCCAAGCTCACTAACTAGGACTTTGTCATACACCCGGTGACAGTTTTAATTTCTCTAATTCTTCCGGCCATGTAACAACCAATTCTCTTATGAGACAACTACAAGTCTTCCTTCTGATTTTTCACCGCATCATTTTTTCCTAATTGAACGGGAACTTCAGAAGTTAATTTATCACTACAACTGATATTATATTGATTTTTGGGGGTAATATATTATACTTTCATTGAAACCAAATACGTTCTGAACGGACCAATATAGATTTAAACCGTAAAACATTATATTGTTTTTATTTTAGCTTACGACGTACATAAAAAAAATGGGTAAATTTTTCTGATTGTCCCTGATTTATGTTTTTATTTGTGATAATATTTTTGACTTATCTAAATTTGGTATAAGGTTATTACTTTTAATCCAAATATTATTCTGGGTCCCAGTCTTAATCATTACTCAAATTTTTTTGACATGTGAAATGACATTTTTGACCCTGCTCCTTTCTTTGCCTTCCGTCTTTTCGCCGTCGCTGTCCTTGGGGTTCTTCTTATCGTTTCTAGCACTAGCAGCCTTCGGCGGGACCACTTCCATTGTCTGATTGAACTTGTCCCTGAAATACGGCATAATCTCAAGAAGAAAACCAAAAATTGGTCTCCTTCACGACAGCAGATTAATTCGACAAGTACCACCTACGGCCAAAGAGCCTTCCTTGTTAATAATCTCCAACAATCCACATAACCATAGTTTTCAAAATCGGACTGGAGATCGACCCGGTGGGCTGGCCGATCTCCAGTCAGACCGGTCTGACCGGTTGGATGGTCGGTCGGACCAAATTTTTTTTAAGAAAAATTCAATTTTTTTTTAAGAAAAATTCAATTTTTTATTAAAAAAATTCTATTTTTAAAAAAAAATTATTTTTTTTAAAAAAATACTATTTTTTAATATTTTCCGATCGAACCGCCCCCGGTTTCCGATCAGACCGGCCGGTCCGACCGGAAAATCCCAAAAATCGCCCGGTGGTAAGGTACCCGGTCGGATTATCAGTTTCTGACCGGTGGAGTGGCCGATTCGCGGTCTGATCGGTCGGACCACCGATTTAAAAACAATGCACATAACTTCCCTGTTAGTCAACAATAAAATTTTAGTTGCAGCTTTGAAAGTCTCCAATAAATATTTTGATTAAAAATAGAGACTCTACACCAAATTCTGATAAAAGAATGACCTTACAAAAATAAAAACATAAATCAAATTTACTCCAAATAAATCCAAAATACATGATAGTCCAAGTATGTGGGCCGTGATCACGGATGACGGATGCTTTGTGATGTTATTTTTTTTTTGTTTGGTGGAAGATGTTATTGTTTGATCATATATTTTCAGATATTCAATTCTATTTACTTTTACATGTTTATTCGAATGCTTTGAAAGATATTAACTAGATCCATTTGACTTCTTTTTATGAATGAAATTTTAAAATCATTTGGCCCCTCGATTATTAAAATAATACGCACATTCCAAATTTCTTTTTATGAGCCAATCAATGAGAGTTAGATCCAAATATTAAGACAGTTATAATTAAATCTTTTCAACGTAAAAAATATTAATAATATTCGAGGCTGTGTATACTAAATTTTTTAAAAAAAACTTATAATCCCAAATTTCATATTAAACAAGCATAAATCACATTGCCCCGAGATGAAATATAGAGGTTATACTATAAGTATGTGAATCAGTCAGAAGAAAACCATAAATTAGAAACTTCACCTTCCAAACTTTGGGTATGGCTTCCACAACCAATCTCCTCCTCCTCTGCCTCGCCACCTCCTCCGTCCTCCTCGCCGGCGAGGCCCACAGAGAGAAACGGAGAAACTACATCTTCTACTTCCACGACATCCACAACGATCCCGGCGCCACCTCGGTCGGCGTCGTGTCCTCTCCGGTCAACGGCTCCACCACCAACTTCGGCCTCATCGACATGTTCGACAACCCGCTGACGGCCGGCCCCAACATGAGCTCGGCCCTCGTGGGCCGAGCTCAGGGCTTCTACGGGTCGGCCTCCCTCGAGTACGACGGGCTGGCCACGGTGATGAACCTTGTGTTCCTTGATAAGAAGCACAACGGGAGCTACCTGACGGTGGTCGGAAGGAACAAGGTGTTCGACGACGTTAGGGAGCTTCCGGTGGTCGGAGGGACCGGCGACTTCCGGATGGCCAGAGGGTATCTTCTTGTGTCTACTGCTGGGTTTAATAGCACTGCTGGTGGGATCATTGCCAAGTTCAATGTCACCTTCTTCCACTATTAGTGTTTGTTTTAGTTTATAAAAAAATTTGTATTCGAGATATGAGTTATGCTTTGGGAATCAATAAAACATGTGCTTGCTATATATTATTCTGGAAAATTAACGAATCATTTTGTTTTTCTTTTCTAATGATTCGTTAATTTTGAACCAGTTAGTAGAGTCATCTTCATGTGCTCCATTATATGACTACCGACTGTTTCTGATAGGACATTGTTGTCCTGATTAGTAATTCCAAATAATTGAGCGTAATCCTTTAAAAATAGGTATAGAAAACTTGGGCTCCTTTGTTATTGAAAGGATGAGTTTTTAATACCAATTTGGCTCTTGGGAACGGATTGGATTTCATTATTTGTTTGGCTACATCTTTCTACATCCTTGTAATTTGAAAATATGCTTGCAGATGGAACAATAATTGTAATCTTATAAATTCATACCAAATAATAATAATATTTACACTAGCACTATTATCCAGGGTTCTTAAAAAAACCCGCAGGTCAACCTAGAATTAGGTCAAATCTCCGGGTCAGCCAGTCTAACCGGTTCAACCATCAGTCAGACCAATTTTTTTTTCTTCCTATTTTAATGTATTTTTTTTGAATTATATATTTGTATATAGATAAATATAAACTAATAATAATTATAAAATATAAAATATACCAAATTTCAAGGCGAATCGTCCGGTCTGACTGGATTTTTCAAGTGAATCGTCTTGTCTGACCAATTTGTTTGGTCAGATCAGACACCATTTTTTACCCAAAAATGACCCGAACTTATGCCCAATTTGTAATCTGACCGATCGAACCATCGATCAAACCAAATTTTTTAAAACTTTGCTATTATCCCCTTGGCCCGTTGAGTAGCACATGTGGAATCGTATCACTTAGCCCTTCCTTAATGGGCCACTCTTAGTTTATCATACTGGCATTGAAATATTTTATAATGGTTTATCTTTGGAGTATGATTTTTTTTTTATAATGATCTTTGGAGTATGATTTGGTACCCTCGCAGCCACGTTCTACCATTCTCTGCAGTAAGATCATAACCATGTCAATTCTTCCCATTTTGCAAAGATCATTCGGACAGACGGATGGACCGTGCAGTCGGCGACCACGTGGGGTTCGCAACCCCTTTTTAACATCTCATCGAACATCTTAACAGCCTCACGAAGTGCCCGCTAAGACACAGCCCAACAATTTGCTTTCTTCGTCTCTGTAGGTCTGGGATCAAACATTCTGTAACGGTAAAAAACTTGTATGAACTTTTGAGGCAGTCTTGGGATCGAGGAACACCTTTACCGTGATCGATAAGATCCTGAATCCTGCACCTCCGTTGATGATGAAGTTCAGCGTCTCCATTGACAGTGACAATTAATTATCCCACTTGAAATCGATGTCAATAGCTACTTATCGATTACCAGAGAGCCCTCTTCGAGGGAACCTTCCGAATAGCTTAAGCAACAGACAAAGGGACATCTTAAAAATTGCAAGAACTATAGTAAACATTTCAGGTGAATAACCAGTTTTTGGACATCATGAACAGTGGTCCTCAGATCAATGTACTCTTTTATTGCTACTGGAGAGGAGGGGAGCATCAACTTGTCAAGCTTTTTGTCGTTAACAGTTCTCGGGTCCTATTCAACACCATGATATCCCCCAGGATAGTACTTCAGGACTTCATCCAATACCTGGAATTCAAAATCACAAATGGAAAGAATAAAAATATGAGATTGACCAGTTCTAAAACTCAGAATATGGCAGTGAACTATGGCAATTCAAGAAAATGATAAAACTTACGGTTTACAGATACCTCCAAGAATGTATCAGCACGGATTTCTTTCCTCCAATTGAGCATATCAGTCATCAACATTTTGCCTTAGCTTTTTCGATGGCTAACTTCCTGGCCTTCATGAACCTCATTTAAGCATCTCCAAGTCCTAATGAATAGCTACTGAATCCAAAGGGACCTTAGCATCTTATGACTCTTATCATGCTTAGCTGGTAGCAGCTCATTAAGAATAAGCGCCTAGATAGATGGCCTGTAGCTCTTACATTATATGTGCATCCAAATAGACCCGAACCGCAATTAAAACCAACAGCAACTCAGAGTGGAGGAACCTTTTTGTCTCCGTGGTTGATCATAGGGATCTTCGATATTGCCGCATAGCTGAAAAGAGGCTGCGCAACGACGAGTGCACTTGATCCAATCTTGAACATATTTAGTATAAATGCTAGAAACTAACTCGAGCACCATTCTTGTCGTTGCCAAGTTTGCAGCAAAACCCCGTGCGACCATTTCATCAATAAGCTCCAGAGCTCTCAAATATACTGTGGCAAAGCAAGCCCTCACCATTTCCATCAGGAATCGTTCTAACATGTGACCAAGCAAGAATAGGATAGGTTACAGGGCCTCACAGTGTGCATCCAGAAGATCCTGAACAAAACAAACACCAGATCAGAAATTATGAACTTTTTTCCAAAATTTCTTGATCTTAGGCACGCGGTTGTCTAAACTCAACTGCTTTTAACCCAATCTTGAATGTCTTCAGCATTGCTACTTGCAACTAACTCGAGTACCATCTTCGTAGTCGACAGATCTGCAGAAAAACCCTTCGCCACCATTTCATCAACAAGCTTCATAGCTCTCAAATATTCATTGTGGCATAGAAACCCCCGAATTAGCACATTATACGTGACATCATTAGGTAAACAACCATCTCTTTCCATCTTCTCGAAAAACCAGTATGCTTCAGCAAGCATTCCTGCTTTACTAAGTCCATTGATCATAACGGTATACGCCCTAACATCGGGAGTGAGTCCTTTGAGGGCAAAGAGACTACAAAAGAGCCCTTTGGCGACTCGAATCGTTTCAGGGTTGCACATACCATGCATAAGAACATTACAAATCATATTATCATAATTACAACCAATGTCCTTTATTTCTTTGAAAAATGACAAAGCATTAGTAGATTGGCCATTCTTGAAAAAGCCTTCCAGGAGCACTAAGAAAACAACCTGGTTAGGATTAGGCCCATATTCTCGCATTGCTTCAAAATGTCTCAATGCATCTGCCATTTTTCCGACGCGGCACAAGCCACTGATAATGATGCTGCATGCAACAACACAAGGTTTCGGACCTCGATGACTTATTTCCTCGAATAGCTTCAAGGCTTCATCTATTCTTCTGTAGTTGCAATATCCATGGATCAGAGAGCTATATGTAACAATATTAGGTATACGATCTTGAGAAATCATCAGCTTCATCACCTCTAATGCTTTATCAATTTGACCTACCAAACAGTATCCATCAATCAGCATACTAAAGGTGAACACATCGGGCAAGACATTATTCTGAACCATGGTGTCCAAAATACTTTGGGCCTCTATGACCTTGCCTTCTTTACACAATCCATCAACAATTACACTGTAGGTTACAACATTAGGAAAAATGCCACGTAAAACCATCTCATTTAGAATCCCTTGAGCTCCCTTCCAATTCCCCGAGTCACAAAAGCATCCAATGAGGGAATTATAAGTGTATACATTAGGTAAAACCCCTTTACCTTTCATCTCGGATAAAAGTTCTGTGGCCTCGGGTACACGCATGGCTTTGCAGAGGCCATCAATGACAATGCTATAGGTTCGTTCATTGGCCTCACAGCCACATTCTTCCATCCTCCGAAGCAACATAACAGCAGTATCAGCTCTTCCCATTTTGCATAGAGCAGTGATGATGGTAGTGTAGCAAACAACATTAGGTTCACAACCCCTCATAGACATCTCATCGAACAGTTTAACAGCATCACCAAATTGCCCATTAACACAGAGCCCGTTCATTACAGTACCGTATGTCACCACATCAGGCTCGCAACATAGCTCTCTCATCCTATTCAACAAGTTAAATGCCATATCAAAGTCACCGTTCCTGCACAACCCTTTCAAAACAGTGTTACAAGCAACTACATTAGGCTGATACCCTCTGTTGGCCATTTCATCAAACAGCTTAAAAGCGCCGCTCATATTGCCTTGCAAGACAAGCCCATTGATAAGGGAGTTGAAAGTAACACTGTCGGGGACGTGACCCACCTTAAAAAACTGACCCACGAGGGAGAAGCCGAACCTGGTCCCACCGGGCAAGCGGGATAAGGAACCAAGCAGGATGTTGAGGGTGTAGGGGTTTTGTGGGAGCCCCAAAAGGCGCAACTTCCTGGAGAGAGACACGACGGTGGAGTGGTGGTTGAGCTTGGCGACGGAGGAGAGGAGGCGGCAGAAGAGTATAACAGATGGGAGGGGCCGGGTACTGACCAGCTTGTCGAAATGGGACAGCGCCTCCTCGAGATTTCTGAACTCGGAGGAGGTCGCCGTCTTCCTCCGCCGCTTCGAACCACTCCGGGAACTGGTCGAAACGGAGCGGAAAGAAGAAGGAGAACATACTGTGATCTTCTTATTTCTGAAGAGCTTCATCTTGTCGGGACGGGACACGCTGCCGGGGTTGCTGATTTTGGGGCCAACCTAACCAACCGAAAAAATAAGAAAAAATCAAGCCTTATGACATTGTCCGAAGCAAATCACATTTAACATGTGTTAGAAAAAAAAATGGAAATTATCAAAATGAATCATCAAAATCAAATTACTTAAGTCTCTTAAAATAAATTAATCGTAATTAAATTAGGTATGTGGTGAGCATAATAAATCTTATGGTAGAGATCAATTGGGGTTTAACTAACGCATTTTTTTAAGTTTTCACAAAGACTTCTCTTTCCTGGTTTATTCTTCCTACTTCTCCTTTTTCCTTCTCCTTCTCCTCATGCCTACTTCCCATCTTCATTTGTCTACCTACTTCTCCCTTATATTTTTTTTATAGGGTAAATTATCCTCAGGTCTATGAGTTTTGTACGTTTTTGTAGTAGGTTTTTTAGATAATTTGAATTAGATGTAAAGTCCTTAGTTTTTAAATTAATATTGGTCTCAGACTCTTGGCTGATGTCAACAATTTTTTTGTCGCAGAAAAGACTAAAATACCCCTAATTTTTTTTAAAAAGTCTATCTTCTTCAACCTTAGAATATGATGAACACCAAGTAGAAAGAAAAAATTGAAGATCTTAAACCCCGAAAGAAGAGGGCTCCTAGAGGAGGGCGGCATCCACCACCTCATCTCCGGCGATGCCGTTTCGACGTCTTCCTCCATCTTTACCACCTTACTCGAACTTCTTCCGAGTCAGGTTGTCCAGCTCCTTCACTTCTCTCTTGCTTTTATGACCTTAGTGTGCATTGTGTTTGTTATGGTCGCTAGGTCCGATCCTCTTAACTAATTTCATGAAGTAATAATTACAAATTTAGACTGGGAAAAGTTCACATGAGGAAAACGGTTTTTTTAACAGTATTTTTTGGTCCTCGAACTCATATAGTATGTATTGATGAAGTTTCTATTGATTTATATATAATGGAAACTCATTTAGTTTCCATCAAGGGGTAGGTGCATCTGGCAGAGGAGGAGGATCGTTTGCTGGAAGAAACTCTTGGAATCAACGAAATCCACATGATGTGAGTGAGTGAATCTGAGAGTGCAGACTTGAACTCTTGGACAAGATCTGGCGGGCCCTTGATGACGACTACGTCTGCAAACAAGTTTATCGACTTTGTACAGAATCTGGAAGCGGATACTAACCTAGTAAAGGAGGGATAAATGGCTCCTCAATCACCACTTGCTCTTCACTCATCGGTCTTTTAGTGATTAAAATATCATCCAAGTGCAAAAATATTTATTTCCGATGACACAAAATATTACAATATTTTTAACCCATTGATAAGAAAATAGTTAGATGTTTTCAAATGATACCCAAAAGATTTTCCCTATTTATGAAGTATCTTTGTTTTCAATATCACAGGGATCTCTACCCCCATTGGATTTGTTTATAGAGCCACGCCAAATTTATAACTATTTTGTTTATGTGCACGAGGCGAGCATGATGCTTACCAAGTTACATGTCCCCCACGCCATCACGAATGAAGTATGGACTAACCTAAAGTACCAGCTTCCTTATCGAATTAGTACACCTATTTTAGTTCTTGGTATGTGGAAAAGTCAGGTTTAAATTATATAGAATGTTCAAAATGTGATAAAAATATTTAACACTACTTTAAGTAAATTACACTCTTAACGAATTTCTTGAAGTAATAATTACAAATTTAGACTCGAAAAAGAAAGAAGTAGTTCACATGAGGGAAAAGAGTTTTTTTTACTGTATTTTTTTGTCCTCGAACTCATCTCAATTATCTAGTAAGCAACATCTTGCCTCCTAACCTTTCTTTCGACAAGAAGAAAAGATTTTTGCGTGATGTCAGGTACTATGTATGGGATGAACCATATCTGTTCAAGATAGGCAAGGATCAATTATTAAGGAGATGTATACCACAAGAAGAGCAAGAGCTTATTCTTCACCATTGTCATGCTTCATCTTACGGTGGACATTTTGCAGGTGAACGTACGTCATTCAAGGTTCTACAAAGTGGATTCTACTGACCAACGCTTTTTAAGGATGCTGCGGAATTTGTTCGAAAATGATAGATGAAGTTTCTATTGATTTATATATAATGGATAAGACTGAATGATTTTTATTATTACTCAAATAATTCACCTTTTGGTTTATAAACTATTGAAGCTTTGAGCTAATAGTGATTTCTGTTGGACTATATATCGATGGAGGAATCCAATAGAGAGTTTCATTAGTTTAAAAATAATACAATTGTTTTCAGCTTTGTATTTTGTTTTGTTGAATTGTTCTTCTGTTTTGATTTTTTCTTTTTGATTTTCGAGACAAATTTAAAATTTTAAACTGTTCAATTTTAGTATCACTTTCTATTCCGTAATTATCAACTCTTTTATCGATATGGCATGAGGGTGGCACGTGAGTTGCAAGTTTCCGAGACAACTTTATCAACCTTAAGCTTGATTTTCTGCATATATTTTCGATAAACAAGTCAAAAGGTGGTAGAGTTGGTATCATGACTTCCACCATAGAAAGCAACTGCATGGGTCCCTTTCTCCAACCACAACAACCACAAAATGACACAAGTCTCCGTTAGTTTGTCGTTAAAAACATTGTTCTCAAAAATGACCCGACCTCCGGGTCAACCGGTTTGACTGGTCTAATCATTGGTTGGATTAGATTTTTTTATTTTTTGAAATATATATTTATATAGACAAATAATTGATGTAATAAATTAATAGTAACATATAAACATACTAATTTTTTTTATAAAATATACTAAATAGAGTATTTATACAAATGAGTAATCTTGAATCAAAAATAAAATCATAAATTAGTGAAATCTTTCGATCTAACCGTCCCAGTCAGACGAACTTTTCGAGCAAACCATCCAGTCTGAGCGGATTTCTGCCCAAAAAATAGATCGTTGAGTAGAATGATTAGCGGTCGGACCGTATTCCTAAAAACAATGGTTAAAAAAAAATTCAACAACACTTAATTTTAAATATTTAAATATTCACCACGAAAAAAATCTAACCCTCCATATAACACTCCAAGTCTCCACCATCTCACACACCTAAAACACAATTAATAGAACCAACCTTTTTTTTCAAAAGTTTCCCCGATGGAGAATTTTAAGCTCTCTTCTCACTACCTCATCTCTCTCTTTCTCCTCTTCTTATTCACCATGACTCTAGCCACCCACGGCCACGATGGCTCAGACTTCGCGACGACCACGGACAAGAAGCTAGCTGGGCTCGGGAAGGAGAAGCTGAGCCGTTTCAAGCTCTACTGGCACGACATTATTACTGGGCCCAAGCCCTCTGCTGTCCAGATAATCGCCCCGCCGGCCAACTACACGAGGCTGGCGTTTGGGTTGGTCCGGATGATCGACAACCCGCTAACTCTGGGCCCGGACCTAAACTCCACACTCGTGGGCCAGGCACAAGGGTTCTACGGACAAGCCTCCCAGGAGGATATCGCGTTGCTGATGGCCATGAACTTTGCCTTCACTTGGGGCAAGTACAATGGGAGCAGCATCACCGTGCTGGGTCGGAACCCGGTGTTCGAGCCGACGAGGGAGTTGCCGGTGATCGGAGGGAGCGGGTTGTTCCGGTTTGCGAGGGGGTACGCCCGGCTGACGACGTCTAAGTTTGATACAACCACCGGAGATGCCACGGTGGAGTACGATATCTCCGTTTTGCATTATTGATTAATGATTCCACTTTTTGGGCCCTCTCGTTTTTGGTGTTCTTGTTATAATTATGCTATTTGTTTAGAGTGGGCCCTAGAAGATTTTATTATGATCTCGATAGGGGGAATATCGATTAATGTATTAAAACTCACTTGGTTTAATTCATCACGATCTATGATCTTCTTGTTCTAAATTCCTTAATCATGTGGCACATGTTTTATCTTCTACTGATGGACACTCTAACCCAGGGCACTGGAGCTCCTATTCCCGTGTAATGTTACATTATTAATTATATTCTTGCTTCATGTTATATCGTTAATTTTATTCGTGCGAAATATTATTGAATCTTGATTAAGACACTATTAATTTCTTATCAATCTTTATTTATTTTGTATGTTATTAAACTTGTATAGTTTTTATATTAAATTAGTAGTGAAGTAACATGCATTCAATTATGTCAAGATTTGAACAATGAATCTATAACAAAATTTACAAACTTTTCCATTTTAAACCAAATTCGTAATTAGCGAATTTAGAGTACCAAAATCAAATTCTAATGCACTAAATTGTCGACCAACTCGACTGGCATAAATTCTAACCATTTGTTACAGTGGAACCATCTAAATATTATGGGACAGGCATGTTATGATGGTTGAGACAGACGTCGGCTTCAAGTTTCTTAAAGTTACAATTATTGCATTTGCTTTCTTTTCTATAAGTTGGTGTGCATTCACCCTAATAGAAAATTATACACCAATTTGCTTGTTGCAAAAGATGAATGCAATTACTTCACTTTATAACTCCACGTTTCCACAGAAGGGGGTGTGACAAAGATATTGACTTTTTTATTGGATACTTTTTTCTTACCCTAATGGCAATCTCAAAATATCACGATAATTAATTACCGAACTTTACTTTAACAAATGGGGCGAGACCGCCAAATCAATTTAAGCATTGACAGGAAGCTACCTGGAGATCTAGAGAGGAGAAGCTCACCCGTTTGCGTTTATACCAGGGTTTTAAAAAACGACCCGGAGGTCGATTCAGATTTTGGTCCAACCTCTGGGTCGACCTTCGGATTTATTATTTTTAATTTTTTGCAATATTTTGAATTATATATATGTATATAGGTAAATAATTTATATAATAAATTTATAATAACATATAAATATACTAATTTTTATAACATATACTAAATAAAGTATCTATACAAATAGATAATCTCAAATAAAAGATAAAATTAATAATTTTTTAAAATTTTCCGAGTGAACCACCCCCGGTCCGACCAGAAACTAGGCAGTCCGATCGAAAATAGGACAGTTCATCCGGAGGGTGGTTTATTGACCAAAAACGGACAACTCATAGGGCCAATTCGTAGTCCAACTGGCCCGACCGCCAGTCGGATTGCATATTTTAAAACCCTGGTTTATACTGGCATGATATTCTTAATGGGCCCCGCCCATAAAAATAGATGAGGCTGATTATTGGGCTGGTCCGGATGATAGACAACTGTCTGAGTCTGGGCCTGGGAAAAGCTCAGGGCCCCTATCGGCAAGCTTCCGAGATGGATGATAAAATTTTCAAAACACTCGAACCCTTTTTTCTCCTCTTTCTCTCCTCTTTTCGGCGAGGAGTTGTCTCCCTCGTTGATGTATAGCTTCCACACCAATGACGTTGGATATATGAACCATTATATAAAACTCAGATTTCAGATTCAAATATTAAATATTTTGCTCTCCTCGTCACCACGTCACCATTCAGACCTAACCCAATTCCAAGTTCTCTCCTCCCCGAATCAATTTTTTTTTAAAGGTAAAATTTTTTAGACCATGATAATATTCACTAAAGTTTGAACATTAGAATTTTCCAAATTTAACACCATTGTGTAATGCTAGGCTAATTATATGTTCACAATTCTATCCCGACTCACTTTACCGAAAAATATTGAGAAAAATTGACATGATTCATGAGACATTTATGTTTATATAAGATTTCAGAAGATCACGGAAAAAATAAAGTTGAAGTATGTTCGGTGTCGGAATTAAAAGAAGTTAATGACACGATGATAAAGAAGCAGACCGAAATCCCAGTGAACGATATCCATAACTATAAATGTACATATCCAAACAATGTTTTTAATTTAGAAACCTAGAATTGTCTTTAAAAAAACGAAACCTAGAATTGTCTTTCATTTCCCAACTTGAACAGTCCTGGTACCTTTAAGTTACGACCGCGTATCGTCCCACTTTATTCCCACACAAAAAATATCGTCAACTTTACCCCCCTGCTTTCGGCTAAAGTCCTTTAATATTCTTCCGCACAAAAAATAATCTTTTAATATTTCTAAAAATCGACTTGATCCTCAACAACCTGACACCATTTGATTACTAACTAATTAGTAAATATATTGCTTAATTATGTTTTGACACGACATTCTATGATTAAGTGCATATTTTACTCTTAGATTAATTATTGAATCGCTAGAAAAATTAATGTCGGTTTAGCATGTATAATTAACACATAATTATCCAAATAAACCTAACTTAATTAACCACGTAATTAAGCTTAATAAAATCGCTTACTTGTTAAAGCGTGTGCACGCGAAGTCCCGCAACGTTGTTGATGAGTTGTCGGTCGAAGCCCGATCACGAACGAATCGAATCGGTGCTCGGATTCCACGATTGGACCTATCTGTATATCTACCGAAAGTTACAGTGACTAAACTGTAATTTCCATTTCTCAGTGTATATTCAGAGTGGCAAAATTCAGATTGGTCACCCGGGCTTTCCTATTTATAGGGAAAGGTCCTGCTTGCATTAGCTGCTTGCATGGCAGCCATGCAAGCGGGCTTGCCACGCAAGCGCCACCCGGACCAGATGACGTCAGTGCTGACGTAAGCACTTACGTCATCTGGTCCACCCCTTTTTTTTTACAGCCCAGCCCGATGGGCCGGGCCTGTTGGGCCAAATCCAACAATTAAGGTGCCAGCTGGTGTATATGTATGATGTAATACCTAAAAAAAGTAGAATAGATATGTGCCGACGAAAAAGTGTCTTATATAACGCAACTTCAGATAATGCTGACCCGAAAAGATGAAAAGGCAAATCAAAGTGTATCAAAATTGTCAAGAGCCTCGGAAAATCACATATTTTCTTATTTATTGAGTCAACAAGAATAATTTTTTTTAGTGGTGAAAAATTATGGAGACCAATCAAACGTAATCTATGTATTATGTGCGCATCTCTTTCAAGACAAAGGAAGCGCCACATGTAAAATATCAGTAAAGAAAAAGATGAACCAAAGTGGCTTCTTGCTGTTGTTTCGGGCTTGGTTGTCGGGGAAGGATACGTTGAAAATGTTGCGATCGATTAATGATGTGACTTGTGACCTGGTTCAGATGTGGAGCTATGACCCTTCATAACTTATGCGCACTCCTTAAGTGCAATTAGGGGAAGTTGTGATTCTTTTGGAGTTCTTTATTGGTAAATGCTAAGATAGAACTTATCTCTCTTTTACCTGATATGTTCATATGTAGTTAGTTCTTTTGGTGTGAGCGCTCATACTCTATGAAGTAATTACTATGTAATTATTTTTTTGGCGAGTTTAATATAAATTATTTGTAAAAAAAATTGGCAGAAGAAAGAAAAGGCAAAAAAGGTAGGCATAATAGACCCTCATGTTCAAAGGTAATTTGTCCCACCCAAACCTTTCAGCAACTTCCCGCATAATTAATTCTACTACTTTCTTCATCTTATCCTGGTCGGTTGTACGTGGCAGAATTTTATCGGGGAATAGTCTTTTTAATTGGTGGTGAATTTCCCACCGGCATGGAATTATCTCGATGGATTCAAAAACTTCGTGGACGACTAGTAATTAGATGGTGGTCTGTCGAGCAGTAGTATTTGATTTTTTTAGATAAATTTTAATAGAGATAAAAATAGATATACGATCTATTATTATCATTTTATCACTCGACAAAATTCTAACCATTATATAAATTTTTTAATAAGTGTTAAGAGTTCAGTTTATTATTGGTAACAGTGATAACAATTGAATTATGCTCACTTTAGCCATTTGAGGTAAAGGAGGAGAATATCATTCACACGCTGCAGGCCACCTCATTTTATCGCGTCGTTTATGCAATTCGAGAATATTTTCCGAAACTACCTAAAGAAGTGAGAATATTTCCCAACTTTCCACTATTTGGTTTCTTAATTTAAACCACTAATTGAATTCGTGGGTTGTTTCGATTTTTTCTCTATATCATATTAATTTTTTCGTATCTATCTATGAATAAGCTATCATTTTTTTTACTATAAATATACCTCGATAACTCGTTAATTAATTAAAAAGTTCAAACAATCTAATAATTGTAATATCTTAGTCATCATTTAAGTATAGTTTTATTAAGTACCCATCAGAATAATTATACCCCAAGGCCATCTCCTATAAAGAGTAGCCACATTTACTCACTTAACCAAACTCCACTCTCTTCATGAAAACAAACAACCTCATAACCTAGAACAACAACAATTACCGACCAACCTTGATCTCCTTCCTTCCCCTTCAATCATCACACCTCTTTGTTTTTGCACAAAATTGCACAGATAAGAATTGAACCCTAAACGTCGGTCAAGTCTTATACTCTTGTGCAACCATGGCTAGATACTACAACCAACCATCTTATCTAGACTACCTCTCTGACTTCTCCTCCATTCCCCTCCACCTATGGTTCTTCATAACCTTGGTCGTCTTCGTCCTCGGGCTCACGTGGTACATCAACTACGAGTCAATGTTCGAGGACATGGTCAACCGTGTGAAGCTTTTCATCATACTCTCCCCTCTGGTCCTGCTACTGATCGTCCACCTCTTGTCCGGTGGGTTTCCCTTCTTTGTCCCATACCCGGAGAGGAACTCCCTTCATAGAGCCGGAGGCACTCCTTGGGGCGTCGGTTTATTGCTCGCCTTCCTCCTCTTCATGGTCTCTTACCAGTCTTCTTTCCATGAACGTTGGTTCCCTTTGGTCACCAAGTAGCTGTCGTTGTGGTCCGTCTAAGAGTTCTGTCACCATTTTGTAAATTTTGTTTAATTCGAACTTTAATTACACAGGTCAGGTTAATATAGATCATACGTAGATAGATATATATGTAACATATACGTAGTTAATTGCTTTGTAGCTATTATGTGAGTTTATTACTTGCGAGTTTTTAGTACATGAGCATGTGCATACTTGCTCTTCTATTTTCTTTTGTTTCTGAATAAAAAAAAATTGGAGAGAGTAGACGAGGTTTCTAAATTTCTTGAAGTTGCTAATTTTTTAGTTGGCACGTGTCGATAATATAGTTTGAGCCAAAAAAAAACTCAGAAAACAAAAGCCTAATTACCAGATAAAGAAGAAAAGTCTAACATCATCCAAGTTATTACACCGTTCTAGTGTTAGCAACATTCAAACATATCAAATAAAAAAGGCAAAAGTCAACCAAAATTATGGACGTGGTTTGCTCCTCCGGATGAAACTTGAAACATGTTCCATATATTTGTCCATTATTGACTCTTGAATTGACTTCTGATTTTAATAAATTTACTAACAAATGGATAAGTCAAAGGAATACCATTTATAATTTTTTTATAAGTGAATTTTGATTAAAAAGCCCAAAATATGTGGGCATATACACCCAAAGAAACCCCAAAAGTCCAAGAAGCACAGATACAAGATGACCGAATATGATATATAAATAATAAATTTGGATACGACTATTAAGAGGCAATAGAAGATTTGATATATATAATAGAATTAGTTCAATAGTGGATTAGTGGTCCTCTCTGACTT
>SOPF01028551.1:8756-26369 GCA_012979155.1 Hypericum perforatum
GTTAAAAATCTAATAACTCTCTTTAATCTCAGAATTGTTAAAAAATATTTAACTTAACAAATTAATTTTATTTGATCTTTATTCTCATCTAATTTTCTAATTTTTCATGAGGTATTTTTTTTTCACCAAACACTTGAAAAGGACATATCAGCCAACAATTGGTTCCCAACAGCTGAACTAAAAACCCACATAGTATGAGACCACCCTAGTCAGGAAGCAGAACGGGCGAATGAGAATTAAGAACTCGGTTGAACCGAGATCCAAAAAATATCAGTTTGTTCTTTGGTCCATTTTTATAAAAAATTTTATAAAAAGAATAGGCGGAATACTCACTAATTTTTATTAATCATGTATTATAATATTAATTCTGACATCACATATCTAACAGCTGTAGGAGTTTGTCACGTATTCCATTTATTTTCAAGCCAATGAGTAAATTTTGTGGGCTAAATTCACGAGGGATATCGGATTCCAATACCTCCTTTTCTTGGACTCTCTGTCTATGTCGACTTCTCGTAAAAGTTGTGATTTTTTGCTCTTCTGGAGTTTTTTTTGCTGTGGCTTTGGGCACGTCTTGTGTGTCTTTTGGTTTTTGGGTTGCCACATTTTGGTTGGCTTGTCTAGTTGTAACTACCCTCTTTTTAATATACTTTACTTATATATGTATATATATAACCGCTATAATTTATATTAATTACCGATGCACCAAGAGTTTGGTACCATAACAATTAATTCATGAAATATTTTCTCCTTCGCTCTCTAGGTTGCAGTTTGGTGATCGACGCCTCTTCAACCGAGCATGGAATTAAACCTTCAGTGTTCTCAGATACCAACTCTTTACCATGAGCTGTTCTATGAGAGAAAAATTCAGGCTGATGAGGTAAAGGGAGGGTGGCAGGGAAGCCATTTAGCATCATTATATCCAATGTTATGATTGGTCGACGAGTCGGGTCCTCTTGAGTACATAACAACCCTAATGTGGATACTCCTAACAGCCTCCTCGACGATGCACCTACTAGCCAAGGTCGAGTCCACTACTTCAAAGGCCTCTTGACTGTCCAGTATTTCCTTACCTGCTCCCAAAACCAAAAAGCGTGTTCGAATTCGGATACAACTTGGAAATGGACAAGTTGCAATAGCTCTTTAGCATCGCATGATTTGAATGTTATTAGAACCCTCATAAGATTATATGGATGACTCAAATAGTTAATCAGGTCCATGAATCCGTCTATCTGATAGAAAGAAATTTTCTTTGTCCCTGATATGATTTTGAGGAGTAGCACGCCAAAACTGTATACGTACTTGACAAAGAATTCATCGTGCATTGCATACTCTGGTGACATATAGCCACTAGAGAAACAGTCATACATGAGTTCAAAATTACAATAATCATCTCACAAAAATGTTTGAAAGCATGAGCACTAGTACTTACTATGTTGACGAGCGTGTCGAAGCTCCTTAAAATAAACCGATATTTATGGCTCACTAGTTTGTAGCAAGTAAGTAGAAATATCGAGTCAGATCCAAGGAGAAATGAATATTCAATTAATCTAACTATTATAAGAAGAAAGTAAAAGGGGGGAAGAATTGTGAATGTTTGGAAATAAACTAAACTAAAAAAAAAGAAAGAAGTATGAATGCAAAAATAATGAGAAACAAATGGTAGATTCAAGGTCGGAATTCCACGTGGTCGATCATTGGATTACTAAGGATATCTAATTCATCTAGCAAATAAGGATAAATCTCCCGTGACCACAAAGAGACCACTAACATCCTATAATCAACTAGCAAACGACTGCCTAACTAGCTATTTATCACCTAACAGATAAAATATCAACCGATTTCTAATCTAGAAGGTAATAACATTAAGAATAGATGTTCCTACTCCTAGGGGTTATACTCAAAACCTTGGTATGTACAAACTAGCCTTACTTATTCCTGGTTAATTAGTTTGGTAACAACCGTTCCACGCTGCATTAACTTTGCTCCTAGTTCAAATCCTAATTGCGACTGCTAATCAGAAATTGATGGTATATGAGTCCTAGAATAAATTCACGACTGCAAATCATTCAAGAACAAGATTAAGAACAAGCAATAAGTAAATATTAAAATGAACAAGATTAAATAAACAAGATCCTCACAACCATGGGTTCCTCCCTTAAATCCACCAAGAGGATTAGTTCCTTATAATAAAATATAGGGTAAATTACCCTAAAGTCCCTGAATTATGCCTTTTATTGTAACAGGATCCCTGGCTTTTGGAATTTGATATAGGATCCCTGATCTGTAACGAAATATTGTTCATAGGTCTTTAGATAACATCATCATTTTTTTGAATTTTTTTCATAGAAATGATGTTTATACCCTCAAACATAAAAATAAAAAAATGAGCATCTTCAATCTTTGAACAATCAATGAACACCAAGCAAAAAACCCAAATTAACACCCGCTCGAGGAGGTCCCGATTGAGCCTCAGCTCCTTCCCCTTGCTGAGAATCTCCACCGCGGTCATCTTGAGGTACATAAAACCTTACCTGAGCCTTTAACTTCGGAGTCGGCTGAAGCCGAAACTTGGGATGACTTTCAGTGAAGATGCTTTCTCATTATGAAAAGACAGGGCCGTGTTGTTGTCGGCTTCGGCGACCATGAGCCCAACTCTAACCTACAACGCTTCTCTACCGGCACACGAAATCAATTGCTAGGGTTCCTAACCTGGAATTCAATTGCGTCCTCCTTGCACCTCCTTCGCGAAATCAATTGCTAGGGTTCCTAATCTCAAAATCCTAAACCCTCTCCTCCCCCAACCTCGATCGGGGCCCACCACCATCCATTGCATCCTCCTTGCACCTCCTTTTTGTCCCTGTTGCCCGACCCGCCTGCCTCCCCCTCCCACCTCCTCCTCACTCTACTCTACTACGTCTTCGTCGATGACGAGTCCCAGCTGCTCCACCTCCATCGTCACGTGAGACTGTCGTTGCTCCTCACTGCGTTGGTGTTCGCTGTGGCAATGTTTGGGCTTATCTCGTTGGTCTCCGTAGCTGCTTATTGCCTTAGGAATTTTACCGTCCGGGGGTTTGCTTCTGGAGTTTTCGATTGTATAGGTTAGTGCACCAATTGTAGAGGTTTGGGGAAGAAGATGAAGAACCCGATTGTAGGTGTGCCGATTGAATTGGATTTTCAAAAAAAAAGTGAGCGAATTGAGTGCACTGATTGAATTGGTTTTTGTTTGTATGTTGGATTTGTTTGAAGTCAATCAGTTTGTTTATATGTTGGATTTGTTTGAAGACAATCAGTTTCTTGTTTGTTTGTTGGATTTGTTTGAAGAATGGGTCCCTAGTACGATTGAGGATGATGTCAGCAATTTTTTTTATCAAACAATGACTGGAATACCCTTTAATAAAAAAAATAAAAAAAAATCATCTAAGCCAAAAACTCCCACCGCCCCATCCTTAAGAATTTTGCCGACCACCATCAATCGACTACCCTCTCGACGACCTCTGCCTTGCCCCTCCTCTGTCATGCTTCTCACCAACTTAGTTTGAAGACTACCATTAACTAACTACCCTCTCGACGAACCCGACCTTGGCCCCGCTCTTGAATGGCAGCAACTTCTCCAACAAGGGCTAGATGGGCTCCACTTGGCCAGTGACGATCTGCTCGACCTTCTCGATCTGGTGGGGGGATAAGCCGCTCCTGCTTCTCCTCCTCGACTAGATCGGACCTGATGCACTTGATGGAGTTTATGTGGATGTGGTTGCGGTCATGGATGTACTTGTTGTAAACGACGTTGGTAGCAATGTAGGAGGAGCAGTGGGAGCAGCGGATGAGGTCGAGGAAAGAGGACTTGAAACTCCTCGGAGATGTTGTCGACGATGCACTGGGGATTCTAACCAAGAATCTCCATCTGGCGTTTGTGATAGTGTTGTCAGAGTTGGAGGAGCGGTTGAATCTCCATGTCCACCTCCTATTTCTCTCCCTCTCTCCCTCTCTCCCTCTTTCTCCCTTTCCTCGGAGTTGGTGGTTGCATTTCAGACCTTTCGATGGCCAACGGACTTGGATCGCTTTTACATTGGGATTTTGGATCTCGACCTTAAATTCTCTATGGTTCCCGTAGTCAATGTGGTTTGCAATGTTAAGCGATTTGGTCGACAAAGTTAGAGATGTCGTTGTATTTCTTGAGGGATGGGCAGAGGTCAAAAAGTAGAAGAGGTTGGGGTTGAAGATGTTGTCATGTTTCTCAGTGGAGGTCGGAGGTCGTGATTCTCGATTTGTTTGGCTTGAGGTTGAAGAAGATGTTTTTTGGCTTAAGGGTATTTTTGTCAATTTAATGTTAAAAAAACAAAAAACAATTGATGATGTCAGCCAGGGTTCAGCCAGGGACCTAATATCAATATTTCATTTAAAAATAGGGGCCTTATATCTAATTCAAATTATACAGGGACCCTATCAACCATAAGACAGGGACCTGAGGGTAATTTACCCTTTTTTATTTTTTATCTAATGGTATTTTAGTCATTTTAGTGATAAAAAAGTTTATGATATCGGCCAAAGACCCGAGACCAAATTTAATTCAAAAAATAAGGATCTTTAATTACATTTTGATAAGAGAAGGACCCTATCCCAAAAACAGGCATAAGTCACGGAGCTAAGGGTAATTTACCCTAAAATAAAACCTAATCTACGGAATGAAATTGCGATAAATGGGGAAGAGAGAACATAGTCTAAAATAAAGCTACTAGGGTTATATAACCATCCTAAACCTAAAAACCTAAAAGGGTCGACCTAAAGAGTCCTAACTTCTCACGAAAGTAAATTTCCAATATAGCCCTAAAATTTCGCCAAATAAAATCTGCCACATTGGTCTTCAGTATTTTGACCATAACTTTCTCTTTTAGTCTCCGACTTGTGCGTTCTTTATACCGTCAAAAAGAGGAAAGAAATATCTTCAATTTTCTGTTTGATGGGTGTCTCCAAATTATGCTTCAAAATGGACGAAAATATCCCTCCAAGGAAGCTATCCTTCTGGACTCCTCCTTCATGTAAGATTCCTTTCCGAATTCGCCTCTTTTCCTATAAATTAACATAGAGAGCCTATTAGTCACCTAAAACTAAAAAAATAACTAAAAACATACGAAACTAATTACAAAAGTATAAAACAGACTCAAAATCCTATGCATTTAATGTATGTTTTAGACACACATCAAACATCCCCACACTTAAACTTTGCTTGTCCCTAAGCAAAACTCAATCTAAGACATAAAATCAAAAGAAAAAGACTCAAAAGAAAATAAAAAAACACACAACACATACATATGAAAAAAATATTGGCAACTCGAGCACTTGCTATTTAACCATAATGAATTAATAAACTATTAACAAGAGACTATCCTTAGGAATTCCAATGCCAAGTTAATTTCACAATTCAAGTCTAGCCCACAAATCAAACTAGTTCCCCATAATTTTAATCATTCAAAAGCAGTGAACACCACTAGAGACTCAACATCAATAAGCACAAGGCATGACTAGATATTAAGGCACTTATAATGCTGTTAAGCTTGGCCTCATCCCAAAATATTTTAGGTCAGCATGGTTAGCACTTAACTTGCATGACACTTGGGACTTCACTCTTGGATGTCAATAAGTGAGATTACAACTTTTTATTGCTCCAGTTACACCTACAACTGTCCTCAAACTCTATCCTAGTTAGGCCGGAGATTACTCTGCCTCCACTTATTTACGTGACTACTACCCTTCTGCCAGTGTTCTTTCTCATTCCACCTTGATTTCCAAATTCCATATTTCAATTTTCTTTCCTTTCTTTCACATCCCTTAAGAACAGTTTTTTTCTTTTAAGAACATAGAAGGACAGCATATTTTTTTTCTGTTAGTCCTCACGCAAATTAGTTAAAACATTTTCATGATATAGGCAGGAGTTGGTTACTATAGCCGTGCCCCCCGAATTCTCTCAAATGTTCTATCAGTGTTGTACACTAGTGGTCGCTTAGTCCAATTATAAGATTTTTGAAAAGCAATAACTAATTCTTAATGTGGACTTTATTATATCCTTGCTAATTATCCTAGCACGAGCTTTTCTATGGATCTTAAATCACTAAATGCTCAAAAATTCAAGGTTGCAAGTTCACGCACGTGGTCGCCTCGACACACAAAATAAATTAAAAATACCTAAACATCCCCACAGGTAGAGAACAACATGTCCTCATGTTATAGGGTGACCTAAAAAAATTAAAAATTAAAATTAAAAGAAAACACAAAAGACACACAAGACATATAAGAACACAAAACACAAAAAAATTATAATAAAGCAAATGAGTTTAGGATTTAGGGACTCCCTCGGGTGGTGTTGCACTTGTTAGAGACGGCGGTGGCTCGGAGTTGGTCTATCCAAGAAGGAGGCAAAGTATGGATGCAACTTGGGGTTGCTCGTGCTCTCGATTGTCTCCTCGCTTTTAATTGCTTTGCTTTTGTTCGGAGCCATGATAAAAATAAAACTCCCTTTTTATTGTTCCTGTAAATAAATTAATTAATGAAACATAACAGGAATTATAAATAATGATTAGGATAATGGAGAGGAGGAGAGTCCTGGATTCAAAATTTTAAGGAGAGAATTGCCCCGAAATTAGTTGCCGCTGAATTTGGTTTGCTCTCCACGCCTTTGCTTAGTCGCTGCGGGGAGGGGAGTTGAAGCCTGTACACTTCCTGGCGTGATTGTTAAATCGCTGCGATGGGATTAAATAATGTAGCTTCCTGTTCCTTGCCTCCAAAGCAGAGATCATGATTCATGAGCATGCCTCGTCAGTGTGAGAAGGATTAATTGATTTAATTTTTACTATTCACATTGTCACTTGGTGTTTTGCTTGCCTCTACTGCTTTTTTTTAAGATTTTTCCTGCAAAATTAAGACAAGTTATTAGAACCAATTAAGGAATATTATTTTGAAATTAAAAAATATCCTAGAAAAAAAGATAAAAGAAAAAAGAAAAGAAATATTAAGTTGCCTCCCAATAAGCGCTAATTTAAAGTCGTTAGCTAGACGTCTCTTTGATATCTTTCAATGGGGATTAAATATGTGATTTTGGTCCCGAATCTTCATTTTAACTCGGGAAAGGTTGTGCGATCTTCCTCTTCATATTCACTCTTGGTACCTTGTCATCCTCTTTAACCATATCAAGTACGTACACGTACTCAAATTGATACGAGAACATGCTAGCTACATAGGGTTCACCAACTTTAATTTCAAACTCTGATTGTTGTAATTTTGTTGGTATCGCCAAAGGTAACATGATCTCTAGTGGTTCTTCGATGAGCTGTGGCACAATCGTCACCTCACATTTATCTTCTTCTTCTTCAAGTTCTTCTTCAAGGCCCACCACTTTCTCTTCACGTTGCATCTCTACATTTACTTATTCCACGTTGAACCATTGGCACTCCATGTTCATACGACTTTCTTTGATCTCTCTTATATCAGTTGCAAGTTGAGATATTTGCTCCTCAATATTCTTGATGCTTGCCTGAGTTTGGTTAGCGAGATTTTGAATGCTTTAGTTTGTTGTGATGGCCAATGTCCTAATAAGATCTTCCAGTAAGAAGTTGGATGCTTGGGTTTGACGTGGTGGATTAGTATGAGCATAAGGATCATTATTCCAATGAAATCGATCTCCATAATACTCAATTAGATAGTCAATCCATCCATCATAATTAGGTTCAAGCATAGAGGTTGGAGGATCTGCAAATAAAGCTCTATTGAACATAAGTTAGATCAATCAAATAATACGCAATTCTCATCGACAATGGCGCCAAATTTTGACGAGTATGTCGAAGCCCCTTAAAATAAACCAATATTCACGGCTCACTAGTTTGTAGCAAGTAAGTGGAATTACTGAGTCGGATCCAAGGAGGAATGAATATTCAATTAACCTAACTATTAAAACAAGAAAGTAAAAAAAGGGGGGAGATTTGTCAATGCTTGAAAATAAACTAAAGTAAGGAAAATAAATATATGCAAAACTAATGAGAAACAAACGGTAGATCAAGGTTGGAATACCACGTGGTCGATCACTAGATTACTATGGGTAATCTAATTTATATAGCAAATAGGGGTAAATCTCCCGCGAGTGCAAAGAGACCACTAACATCCAATAATCAACTAGCCAAACGACCGCCTAACTAGCTGTTTATCACCTAACAGGTAGAATATCAACCGATTTTGAATCTAGAAGACAATAGCATTAAGAACATATGTTCCTACTCCAAGCGATTATACTGAAAACCTTGGTTTGTACAAACTAGCCTTACATATTCCTAGTTAATCAGTTTGGTAACAACCGTTCCTCGCTAAATTAACTTTGCTCGTAGTTCAATTCCTAACTGCGACCGCTAATCAGAAATTGTTGGCATGTTAGTTCTAGAACAAATTCATGACCTCAAAATATTTAAGAACAATATTAAGCACAAGGAATAAGATAATACTAAAATGAATAAGATTAATAAAATAAGATCCTCATAACCGTGGGTTCCTCTCTCAAATCTACCAAGAGGTTTAGTTCCTCAAAACAAAACCTAATTTACGAAATAGAAGATATGCTGAATAATAATAGAATATGCTATGAATGGGGGAGAGAGAAAAGAGTCTAAAATAAAGCTACTAGGATTATATAACCCTCCTAAACCTAAAAACCTAAAAGGGTCGACCTAAAGAGTACTAACTTCGCCAAATAAAATCTGCCAGATTGGTCTTCAGTATTTTGGCCATAACTTCCTCTTTCAGACTCCGATTTGTGTGTTCTTTATACCGTCGGAAAGAGGAAAAAAATATCTTCAATTTTACATCTGATAGGTGTCTGAAAATTCTGCTCCGAAATGGATGAAAATGTCCCTCCAAAGTAGCTGTCCTTCTAGACTCCTCCTTCATGTAAGGTTCCTTTCCAAATTCGCCTCTTTTCTTATAAATTAGCATAAAGAGCTTATTAGTCACCTAAAACTCAAAAGATAACTAAAATCACATAAAATTAAATACAAAAGTATAAAACAGACTCAAAATCCTATGCGTTTAATGTATGTTTTAGACACACATCATATGTGCTAACTACGAGGATACATGTGATATATGCAAGCTAATTAATCAAGAATCTACTCATTGTTAGCATCAACACATCTAGCAACAATGGTGAAAATCTCACCATCAGGAACACAATTTGCAGAACTATCAATCTCAGACTTATTTGCGTTATTCCTTTTCTCCTTGTTCTGCAACTTATAATACTCAGAGATGTCGTGTCTGTCTCTCCTACAATACTTGCAAGATTTGTTATTCTTGCCTTTGGATTTCGAGCAGCCTTTGTTACCATTCAAACTTTTAGCACAAGATCCATTATTTGAGCCATTCTCCTTTGATCTACCATGAAGTAGTAAGCCCTCAGCATGAGAGCCACTCGGACCATCAACAAACACCATCTGTCACATCTTCTCATTGGCATACAAGGCTTCATAAACCTCATTCAGAGTAAGGGTATCGCGACTATAAAGGATTGTGTCTCTAAAATTAGAATAAGAACTTGGTAGCAAACAGAATAGGATTAGACACAAATCTTCTTTGTCATATTTGACTTCTATAGACACTAGGTCAACAATGATCTTCTTAAAATAAAAAATAAGTTGTAACAAGTTATCTCCCTCTTGTAACTTATGCAAGAACAACTTTTGCTTTAGATACATCTTACTGGTAAGATCTTTTATCATACAAATCCCTTCTAGCTTCAACCAGAGAGTTGCAACAATTTTTTCATGGAGAACATCTTGTAGGATATTGTTATGTAGATGGAGTTGAATTTGTGATAAGGCCTTGTGGTCCTTCCTCTTCTCATCCTCGGACCAAGAGGTAATAGGTTTCTTGCCAAAGCTGTCCAAAGCATCATCAAAGTCACCCTATGCCACTAACGCTCACATCTTCACCTGCCACAAAGAGAATCGGGTACCTCAATCTAATAGCAGAAGATCATACTTCATGGAGGTCATCTTAAATATGCAATTAATCAAACCAGCTCTAATACCACTTGTTAATACGAATAAAAGGAAATAGCATGCAAAAGCAAAAAAGAAACGAGACACAAAGATTTATGTGGAAAACCCAAATCAGAAAAAGACCACGGGTGCACGACGGCACGGAGTTTCACTATGATGGAGAAGTAATATAATTGATGTCTGCAATACACAATTGTCTTATATCATAAGACGTACAAAGAGACATATATATAACGGTGGATAATTAACCCTAACCCTAATAACAGATTAGGATAAAATCTGCAAGGCTAACGGTCGTTGGGCAAATAAATAGTCTCGATGTTAGTGATCGCTAGGACAAGCTAGCGGTCGCTCAGAATCCAAATCACCAGAAAATAACATTTATTTTTAATTTCTAACCTTTTAGGGATTTCATATTTTGTATGAGTGGTAAAGACTAAAATTAAATGAATAACATAATGACACTTTTTATAGGTAAGTACAAATTATTATCAATTTTATAGACTTCAGGATATTTTATCCAAAAAATATGAAGTACTGAATGTTTGTTTGAAAAGGCAGAAATTAATGATTAGTGCAGTTTGATTTATGTGTTGATTACTAGAGTACTATTTAAAACTAACTCAGTGCATAATTTCTTAGCTTACAATCGACAAAGTTGTCAAATTTCCACTGCAATAAAATTTAGCAGGAACATTGCGGTAAAAAAGAGTACCCAATAAGAAAAAACTCCATCTTGACATTAAATCGCTAGATAGTTTGTTTTGTTAATAAGTATACCATTTTATTGAATGTAACATCAAAATACGTACATGACTTGTCTCCAAAAAAATATATGTATTAGAGTTTGCACAGAGCAGGAGTTACACAAAAATAAGATACACATACATAGAGGTGGCTTGAGGGGAGCCACCGCTATATGTGCTAGTGCACTTTATTAGAAGGTGTTGCACAAAAGAAGTACGTTAACTACATCAGGTTATTAGGAGACAAGAAATTGTAGATTCATTAATTTATTTTGTTTACCGAGGATAGACATCGGTGATCGATTTATCGTCAATAGACAATGCGACGGACCTCGTCTTCAATTGATCAGATGACTTAGACCGCTCGGGAATCTGCTGTCTTAATGATGTGCCGTGAAAAAATGCTGGCCGTCGAGGGGACGCCAGAGTAGTTGAGTAGCTATTCAGAACCAGCACCACCGATGCCATCCTCGGCCGGTCCATCGGATCTTCCTGGACACACAGCAAGCCGATGTGGATGCATCGGATCACTTCTTCATGCTTGTACGAATCAGCCATGATTGGATTCAGTACATCTAGCGGTGTCTCGTCTCTCCAGTGCTTCCAAACCTACATAAAATACATGTACAGTTCGGTATTAAAGCAATTAGTTCTATGTAATGAAGCTTGTTATTGGCTCAAGTATTCTTACGTAGCTCATAAGGTCATCACAGCCATCGGTTTGGCAGAAAGAGTTATTCTTTCTCCCCGTAATGATTTCGAGAACTAAGACCCCGAAGCTGTAGATGTCCGACTTGACAGAAAACTGGCCGTG
Organism: Hypericum perforatum; assembly: GCA_012979155.1. NCBI lineage: Eukaryota > Viridiplantae > Streptophyta > Magnoliopsida > Malpighiales > Hypericaceae > Hypericum > Hypericum perforatum. The sequence goes on from SOPF01028551.1 coordinate 20,354, forward strand.
CATTGCGTATTCTGGAGACATGTATCCACTAGAAAAATACAAAAAAAAATGTTAAGCAATCAGAGTATGTACAATGGTTATGGTGAAGTGATTCCAGTACTTACTATGTGCCCACAATTCTGCTAGTGTTTCCTTGAGTTTGATCGACTCCAAAGATTCTAGCCATGCCAAAATCAGATATCTTCGGGTTCATATCTCTGTCTAACAAGATGTTGCTTGCTTTGAGGTCGCGGTGTATGATCCGGAGCCTAGAGTCCTCGTGAAGGTAAAGAATTCCTCGAGCAATCCCTCCTATGATCTTATAGCGCCGAGACCAATCCAACAACACTTGCTTTGCAGGATCTATCAATTGCAAAATCGTATAACTCCGGTCATTCACGCTAGAAAGCAAGTATGCATATCAATAAGTCATCAACTCATCGATCATTTTATATATATACCAAATAGGATATAGTCAAGGCTTTTGTTCGGTACATATTCATAGACAAGTATCTTCTCTTGGCCCTCCAGGCAAAATCCCAGCACCCTGACCAGGTTCCTATGCTGAAGCTTGGCAACCAGCATCACCTCGTTCTTGAATTCTTCCGCGCCTTGGTTGGAATGCCTAGATAGCCTCTTCACAGCTATCTCTCGTCCATTAACAAATGTCCCCTGTCACATTCAAACCTTAATTAGACTGTCAACAATTTAACATGAGTTTATCTTGTGTAATTCATTTTTTCATGTTCACCTTAAAAACCTGGCCAAATCCACCTTGTCCGAGTTTATTCTCCTCGGAGAAATTGTTCGTGGCGGCTTCAACCGTGGCAAGATCAAATTGCAAGGACTCCGTATTTGTTATTTCACTCCCAGCTGCACACAATCCCAATTTGTCGAAAATGGAAGTGCTGTATTATTCAATTCCGAGACACGATAACTATAGCTTAATATATATATATATATATACACATACCTGTCACTTCATATACTGGGTACTGCTGAGGCAGTTTTCTTGATCGTCGTCTTCTGAAGAAACAAATACCAACAAAGAAAAGCAATATGGATACACCAACTGAAGCAACAATTGCCAATATGACTGCGGTTGAGATACCGCTTTTTCCTGTGTGAAAATACAATGATATTTAAATATTTGTTAAAAACTAAAACTTGCGTGTTTACAAATATTTAATTTGGTTTTTCAATAAAGAGGTGATTTGCATAGCCGGCACCCTTTAAAAATTAGGTCATACTTCTTCTTAAATAATAAACTATCCGAATAATTCCAACAGATTACATGAACATAGATTCTTCAGTATCTATCACATGATACCAATCATCTCATCCGGACCCACCAACCACTTTTGGTTAATAGATAATTTTTCGTGTTTAGCAGTTTTTGCCTTCCATAATTTTACTTTCATCCAAGCTGAGTGGTTACAAGTAGCAAAAAATATTTGTTTATCAAAAGATTTATGAGTGAAAAAACGTAATTGAAAAAGTCGTCACGACAATGCTCGTGCTGTAAATACCATAGATGGCAAAACCAATGACTAATAAGGGAACTAAATGGCAAATCCAATGATTAATATGGGAGTTATGTTCTTAGCATATATCTCTTAATATTTTTAAATATTAAGATTGCATATTTTTGGAATGATGGTGGGCCTCGTAATTACTCTTCTTTGTGGCCAAACACGCAAGGTGGGTTAACAAGAACTTTGCAGATTAAAAACTTGACACAAGTGCTTTTTCTCTCCCTTTTCTTCAAGTTCTTTCCAAAAGGTAAATACTCTCTTTATAATAAAAGAAAGCTACATACTCTAAAGCTCGAAATTAAACTTTATTAGATCATTGATTAGTGATTAAAAAAAAATCAACCGAAGAAAGATGGTTAACAAGGATTAAATTTGAAAAGGTCAAAAAATAGTGGGAAACAAGAAGACTGAATTTTCAGAGAAAAATTAACTCTTCGTAGTTTTTTTTTTTTGGAATTTCTTTCATTTTTCATTTTCCGAAATTAATATACAATGGGTACAGCAAAGAAAAGGAAAGAAAAGGAAGCTGAACCTGACTGATGAACTGCGGGCGGAGGAGAAACCCCACTAGTGTTATAAAACAAGGTCGGTCCGTAGCGGAAATAGCAACTAGGGAAAAGCACCCTCCCTCCTTTCGTCCCGCTGCAGCAATCAGGCAATCTCTTTATGGCTTCCTGGAGACAACTCTGGCAGTTATCAGCCGACAAGTTCTCCGTGCACTGGACCATCGAGTATATCTGATCCACGTCCGTAAAATTCTCCGGCGTACTCGTCTCACCCGCAACGAACGACGACTTCTCTGTCGCCGCCTCATCGATCCTTTCATTTAAGACGGTTCGCACGAAACTGTTGAACTGCTCTTCTTCGGGTGCTGCTACACTTTCGGAATACCACAACCATTCGACTGGGGTTGTGCTGAAGTTAGAGAAGATTGAGTTGTTGGAGAAGCGTAGCATGCACTCGTCGTACCATATTACGGCCCCCGTGTTGTTGGGACAACGTTGGAGGATGTCGTTTGTGGCCACCGAAACGCAGTCGTTGCAGGTGTCCAAGGAGAGGTCACCGCGGCACTGGTAGAGCCCCTGGATTGTCTGCCCGGGGGCGGTTACGGGGGAGGACGAGGAGCCGTGGTAGCGGGTTCGGGTTGAGTTGGAGGAAAGGGAAGATAGGAGGGAGTTAAGGTTGGAGTTGTAGCTTATGTTTGCGGCGGTGGATGACAATACGGTGTCCGTACAGTGGTAGGCGCGGTAATGCGGCGGTGAGGCTCCGGTGAGGCCGAGCAAGAAGAGGAAGGGCGCTATGTAGAGTAACAGCTTCATTTTTTGAGGAATGGTGTGGAAGCTCACGAAGACCTTATGTTTCCAATCTTATAAGTAGATAGATCGAAAATAAATTTCTCCTTAATTTTTGGTTGATCGTAATATTTAAACTTGCATCATCAACTATTACATCATCAAAGAGTCTCAACTAAACCTATACCAACAGGGAGGGTGAAGTCATGATTGGCCATCCAACCCGTTACCCATAGACCCTCTCTATAGACGTGGTTAACACTGCCAGTCCACTGCCTCTGAAGTATTTCTTGAATGGTCCATAAGGAGGGTCGGGGAAGTGTTCGTGCTCTGCTCCCTGTTTAAGATTGCATCAGCCACCAGGCGCGGATCGATTACGTACACAGTACACATGTTACAATGTGGAACTACAGTTTTAACGTTGATTAATTAATGATTAAATTATTTTAATTTAATCAAAAAAATTCAGTTCAAATTATTGATAAATCTTACGATATTAAATATTTATTAATAAAACTCTACCCTAATATTATTTTAAATATTAAAAGAAATTGTATTTAAATTAATCCAAATAAAAAAAATAATAAGGTTACCTAAAATAATAGGTTTTAAAATAATTATTACATTTTGTTGATATATATTATATAAATTAAATCAATTATGTCTTTTGAATAAATAATTAACGATGTATCATAACAATAACATTATAGACTTAATTCAAATTTGAAATATCCAACATGGTTGACTCACGTTGGAACACATTTGTATGATTCGAGATTTTTAAATAAACTAAAATAGTCATTTGATATAGCTGCTCAAGGGTCGCATGGCACCACCCACTTGATAAACTTCACAAACCCTCCCGTTTGGTGACATCTATATATTCCATTCTGGCGTCTTTTCCATTGAAATCATCTTGGCTAGACATGGAACTCATCTTCTACGAAACTCCTAATTAATCGATTTCTCTCATCATATCTTTGACATTCACGGGTTTCTACGAAGATGGTTACTTGTGAGCAATATTTTACAAATTATGATCCAACCGAAAACAAGGCATTAATACAAATATTCAAGATGAATCCATTGACGCTTAAAATCTGATAAATTAGTCAGATAAGTTGTTGGAGACAAAATTACACAAAAATACTTCATTTTTAGTAAAGATATATTTTCAGTTTCTTTTATACTACAAGTGTTAAATCAAGATTTAAACTTGATTTAACACTTGTAAATGGTAAAGTTTATATTATAGTAATAATAGCGAATATTTACAATTATCAAATATTTTTTTACAAACATAATTTATATTATTTTTTTATAAAAAAAACTTTGATTAAAGTGACGATTTGACCATTTCAACCAATCAAATCGAAAATGGATGAAATTTGGATGTCTCCAAGTTTGTTTTTTAAAACGTTGTTTCTCATCATCAACTACCTGCCCACAGATTGAAGACACTGTCACATGCTATACATGGGATCCACAGCCAATGAAAATGAAAATTAAATGTTACAGGTCAAACCATTTACATTCTATTCTCCCTCCACAAATTAGGTGTGGATATTTGCTCAAATAGTCATTGGTATGCTACAAAATAATAAGCATATATTTTCGGACGTTGACATTGAAAAGTTCTTCGCAAGCCGCCATGAACATTGACATGGCTATAGGAGCTTCCTCCTACTTAAAATAACATTTCTGCCTCCTAATTTCCTCGACGACCAAAGACATTAAGGGGATCAGCACGAGATTGGAAGAACCCAAATTTGTCTAGTAGCAATAATGCTAGAACTAACATCTCATATACTAATTATTTTACAAATTCAGCGAAATTTAATCTTATTGTAAGAGGAAAGATAGGGACGAGTAGGAGAAAGACTTGGGCGCCACTGAAGTCCACTGCCGTGTAAATTGGATAGGTACCGACTCTTATATATGCATCGGCAATTCATTTGACTGCTTTTTTCTCTAGAATAAGATTTAATTAGCAATTATATGGATCTTTTTTAAGAAATCTTCTTGTTGTCATTAAACATACCACTTCCAAAATGTAACACAAATTCTTGTGCCTAATAATTTGTTAGCGATATTTATCCTAGTAATTTGTTACTATTATTTATCTAAATTATTGGTTTTTAATCAAATATAAGAGACAGATAATGAATCTTAGAAAAACTCTAACTTGGTAAAGTTATATTTATTAATATACTAAGTTATATTTTTGAAATAACCGCCATAACTTTTTTTATATATTGAGAGACCACACAGTTCTAATACTGTCTAAAATTGGTCTAAAAATCTCATTAATTTTTAATGTTAGATTTCTTTAACATGCATATACAGCACGGATTATCAATAAATTTATTCTATTTTTTATGTTCATGCTTTTGGGGATCTAAATTAATATTAAAAAAGTTCAAATCAATATTTCTAATACTTAACTAAATTCGGTCTGAAATAAAAAAAAATTATTAGATTATAAAATATTATTGGACGTAAGATAGCATCTTCGCAGTCAAAATGGTATAAAATTAATTAATGGACGAATTAATGGGGGGTGACGAAAGTGGAAGATTGACGTCGACTATCAAAGTCCAACACGAGTCCCGGAGGAAAGTTCCACTATCGGTTGATTCAGCCAACATTCCAAGCTCATATTCTACGTGGTCCCTTGACTTTTTGATTTCTACTAACAACAAGACATATACATAATGTTTACAACAATAATAATATTAATAATTAAACAACCTTAGTGATTTAAAAATCGTTTAATATATAACCGACCAAATAAAGGTACAAATTAAATACGGCATCCAACACCTGCAAAAATTACAACTTATTTATTGATCTCATTTCCCCCAAAACGTTAATTAAAATTGGTTTATAGGATAGTCATGATATTAGAATTTTCTTTGTATAGAAACCTCAGATTTTCATTATATTTGACCATTTCTTTTCTTTGCTACAAATCTGAAATCAAACAAATACTGGGAATAGCTTGGCTTGGACAATGGCTGACGTGGCTTCTCCGAGCTTCCCCGTGGACTAAATAACGGAGTGCCCACTCTGAATTCACCGCCTGAGGCTACATCAGAGTATGGCGAGATATCACTAACAATCGTTGGGGTGGAGTGGTAAAGACTCCTCCTCGCTTAAGCTAGGTCTCGAGTTCGAATTCTAGTGTATGCAGTGTTACTTGTTGGGAGA
>SOPF01028553.1:0-23231 GCA_012979155.1 Hypericum perforatum
AGGCATGCGCTAAAGAAGCCTTTAGACTCCACCCGATTGCACCGTTCAATGCCCCTCATGTTTCTATTGCCGATACAACGGTGTCAGGCTACTTCATACCCGAAGGTAGCCATGTCCTGCTCAGTAGAAAAGGCCTCGGCAGGAACCCTAGGGTTTGGGACGAACCGCTCGTTTTCAAGCCGGAACGACACCTCACTGTGGATGAATCCCAAGTGGTTCTAACCGATAATGACCTCAATTTGATATCGTTTAGCACCGGACGACGCGGGTGCATGGGAGTTGCTCTTGGGACGGCGATGACGACCATGTTGTTCGCTAGGGTTCTCCAATGCTTTGCATGGAATGCACCAGTAGGAGAGTCCTCCCAGGTAGACCTTTCTGAATCGGAACGTAACTTGGCACTTGCAAAACCACTAGTTGCAATTGCCAAGCCGCGGTTACCTAAAGTTCTGTATGAGCTGTCACCAAGTGTGTAGGCAATTTGGAATCTTTGTCTTTTCCGTTTCTTTATTCAATTAATAATCTTCCGACAGGAGAGTGTTTTATTTATTTTCGGAGATATGTGCTTGTAAGGTGTAACAAATAAAAGCTTTGATTATTGACGAGCGTGTCGAGACTCCTCAAAATAAACTGATATTCACGACTCACTAATTTATAGCAAGTAAGTAAAAATATCGAGTCGGATCCAAGGAAGAACGAATATTCAATAAACCTAACTATCGAAACAAGAAAGTATAAAGGGGGTTTTGTAATATTAAAGATGAAATCTAATTAAATGAGAAAATAGAGAGTTGTATGAGTAAATATCAATGAGAGAAAATGGCAGATTTGAGATTGGAGTACCACGTTGGACCGGTTGATCACTGGATCACGAAAAATAATCTAATACATGTAATAAGTAGGTGTAAATCTCTCGCAACCGCAAATAGACCACTAACATCCTATAATCACTAGCCAAACGACCGCCTAGCTAGTTGTTTTATTAAAAAATAGATAGAATATCGACCGATTTCTAATCTAGAATGTAATAGCATTGCGAATAGGTTTTCCTACTCCTAGCGATTATACTCAAAATCTTGGTATTTACAAACTAGTCTTATTTATTCCTAGTTAACTAGATTGGTAACGACCGTTCCTTACAAAGTTAACCTTGCTTCTAGTTCAATTCCTAACAGCAACCGCTAATCAGAAATCTATGGTAAATCAGTTCTAAAATAGACTCACGATCGTAAATCATTCAAGAACAAGAATAAGCACAAGGAAATAAATAAATGCTAATGAATTAAATTGAAGAACCAAGATCCTCACAACCAAAACTTGGGTCTCCTCCTTCGAATCAGCCTAGAGGATTAGTTCCTCATAGTCATGACAAAAGATAATAAAAATGGGTTTTTGTTCTCCGGAATGCAAAATTACCTAAAAACTAGGTCTAGAAGCTTTTTATAAGTCCTAATAACGCAGAAAATCTACAAGGATCATCCTCCATGTAATTTCCAATATTGCTCCTGAATTTCTGCAATAGTCTTCTACCAATTCAGTCTTTAGTGTTTTGACCATAACTTTCTCTTCCAGACTCAGATTGTGTCTAATAGTCTTGCCAAAATTCTGCTCCAAAACTGACTAAAATGCCAAGACAGCTGTCCCTACTAGACGACTCCTTCATGCAAGATTTCTTTCCAAATTCGCCTCTTTTCCTATAACTTAGCATAAAGAGTCCATTAGTTACCTAAAACTCAAAATATAACTAAAGCAATATGAAAGTAAATACAAAAGTACAAAATAGACTCAAAATCTTATGCGTTTAATGTATGTTTTAGACACACATCAAACAACCCCACACTTAAACTTTGCTTGTCCCTAAGCAAGACTCAATCTAAGACATAAAATTAAAAGATAGACTAAAAAAAACACACAACACATACACATGAAATAGATATTGGCAACTTGAGTACTTGCATTTTAACCACACTAAATCAATGAACTATTAACAATAGACTATCCCTATGAATTCTAATGCCAAGTTAATTTCACAATTTAAGTCTAGCCCACAAATCAAACTAGTTCCCCATAATTTTAATCATTCAAAAGCGGTGAAGACCACTAGAGACTCCACATTAATAAGTACAAGGCATGATTGGATATTAAGGCACTTATAATGCGGTTTAGCTTGGCCTCATCCCAAAATATTTTAGGTCAGCATAGTTAGCACTCAACTTGCGTGGCACTTAGGACTTCACTCTTGGATGTCAATAGGCCAAAGTTTACAACTTTTCATTGCTCCAATTACGCCTATAGCTGTCCTCAAGCTCTATCATAATCAGGCCGGAGGCAACATCAACTCTAATTATTTACCTGACTACTACCCTTCTGCGAGCATTCATTCTCATTTCACCTTTGCTTTCCATATTCCACATATAAATTTCCTTTCCTTTCTTTTCTTTCACATCCCTTAAGAACATTTTTTTGAAACATAGAAGGGCAACAAGTTTTTTTTTTCCTGTTAATCCTCACGCAGGTTAGCTAAAACATTTTCATGATACAAGCTAGAGTTGATTACTATAGCCATGCCACCCGTATTGTCTCAAGTGTTCTATCAATCTTGTACACTAGTGGTCGCTTAACCTAATTATGAGATTTTTGAAAAGCAAGAACTAATTCTCAATATGAGTTTTATCATATCCTTGCTAATTTTACCCTAGCATGAGCTTTTCTCAGGATCTTAAGTTGCTAGTGGCTAAAAAATTCAAGGTTGTAACTTCATGCTCGTAGTTGCCTTGACACACAAAATAAATTAAAATTTACCTAAACATCCCCACACTTAGAGAACAACATCCTTAGAGAACAACATGTCCTCATGTTATAGGGTGACCTAAAAAATAAACAAATAATAAAACATTCAAAACATATGAGACACATAAGAAAACTAAACACAAAATAAAAGGAAGAAAGAAAAAAATATAAAAAATATAAAAAATAAAGTAATTGAGTTTAGGGTTCACAGATTCGCTCAAATGGTGATTCGTGTGTTGAGGGTGGTATTGGCAGACAGTCGGGTTGCACATACCGAAGGCAAAGCAGGGATGTGACATGGGTTTGCTCACGCTTTATGTTGGTTAGTCGTGTCTTTAAATCATTGAGTTCAGATTGCACATAGATGAAATGCTCCTCTATTTTGTCCATCAGCGTGGTCAAAGATGTGTATATAGCTACTTTCATAGCCATAGATGAGCAATTTGTTACTGAATTCTCCTTTGCTCTAGCATGCTTTTGTTGTCCGATTAATACTTGCCAACAACTTCTCTCTTTTGCTTCAATTAGCTTTCAAGTAGTAGTAGTAATGTTGGCACGGATGAGAGTGCCATGCATGATATGACCAAAGGCTAGCGGTTGGGAGATTGTCGTGGGAAGCACACCATAAAACTTGGCAAGATCAGTGGAAAAATGTCCTAGGCCAATGATAGTGTTCGATCAAGTCAATGTATTGTACATCGCTTGAAAAACCTCGTACGTGGTGTTGACTGGCTTCTTGTCCTACAAACATGAAAGCAAAAACAATTCTGGATCGGAGACTTTGTTACTCTCCTTCTTGCCATAAATTCCATTGCACATAAACTTATGTAAAAGAAGATATGCATGGTCAGTGATGAATCCATTAGAAGAGTTTGTCAATTTATACCAACTTGCTTTGTCACAAAACGTTGAAGGAATTTCAGTACAACCTTCTTTATGAAATCCAAAAGCTTTGTGCATGATGGTGTTGTCGACCTTATAATGATTGTCATTCAAACGACATTGGATAAATTTCAATTCATCGTCAATTTTTAAGGTTGTGAAAAATTCCAATGTAAGAGACTCGTAAGTCTCCAAGGGATTTGCAAGAAAGCGTGTCCATCCTAAGAATGCACTCAATTCACAAGTTGGGTTTTCAATCCAATGCTCTCAATCATGTTATAACCGAACCACTTATTTGATACAATTTTTCTAAAGGAGAGGGATTGAAAATGTTTACCCTTGACATCATCGCGGATAAGAAACGGTGCCTTGTACATGTCACGGAGGTTGACTTTATGTGAGGTTGGATCTTCACCTCGCTTCCGCTTGTCCTGATTTACTCGAGCAACTATTGGCTTCTTTGGAGGCATCGTAGCTTGGAGAAAAAAAATGAAAGACTTTGTGCCTGTAAGATGAATTAATATTAATGAATGAACGAAGAGTAAATTTGAGAGAGAGAGAGAATTCAATTGGAATTGCAACATGTAAGAGTCCAACTAGGACTAAAACTGTTGTTATGGGTAATTTTGTAGCCTGAACTTGATGACATGGTACCGTGTGATTAGGAAGCAAGGACTTTGAGTTTGAGTGGAATCATCACTCTTTTTTATTATGAAGTCAAGCGCTAAAATAGGAATGGAGGTCGGTGCAAGAAGGTATGAATTTGTTTTTCTTTGGGTTCTTCTGGACACTTCGTCGTGCTTATGATTTATCACTGCGAAGGAAGAGTGTTGAAGCAGAAGCCTGTGCACCTCGGGACGAGGTGCTCCAATTCGCAGCGTTGGAAATAAAAATTGGCTGTCCACTTCGTCACGTTGGAGGCTTTGACGCACCAAGGGGTTGTGAAAAAACATTAATTTTTCGACGATGTCACCTTGCTCAGACTTATCTCCTTTAACCTGCGAATATTCAAAGGCATAAATTAAACCCAAGTAACTATTCTGATAAATATAGAAGTAAAATCTAATGATTTAATAAAACCTAAAAATTGAAATACTAAATTGGGTTCCCTCTCAATAAGCGATAGTTTAACGTCAATAGCTCGACGATCAATCGAGATCATTCTGTAGTATAAATTGGGAGCGTAAGGTTCACGGTCTCATCTAATGTTCCTACAAAATTCTCAACAAGATGTTTTAGACGATGTCCATTGACTGTAAGAATTTTGTTCGTGTGTAAATTCTGAATTTCAACAACTCCATTATGAAATATTTGAAGCACAATGAATGGACCGGTTCAACGAGATCGAAGCTTATCAGGCATAAGTTTTAATCGTGAATTAAAGAGCAATACCTTTTGTCCTACAGTAAAAGTTTTGCGAAGGAGTAATTTATCATGTAAAATTTTTGTGCGCTCCTTCTACATTATCGCATTCTCATAGGCTTACAGACGGATCTCCTCTAATTCTTGTAGTTGCAATTTGCATTCTTCCCCGACCATTTGAAAATTCATGTTGCATTGCTTGACTGCCCAATATCCTTTGTGCTCAATTTCTACAGATAAATGGCATAATTTTCTGAATACCAACCGGTAAGGGGACATACCTGTAGGTGTCTTATAGGCTGTGCGGTAAGCCCATAGAGCATCATCCAAATGTAAGCTCCAATCTTTATGTAAGGGGTTTACAGTTTTCTCTAATATTTGCTTCACCTCTTGATTGGATAGCTCGGCTTGTCCATTGGTTTGAGGATGGTATGTGGTAGCGACACGGTAGTGCACACCGTATTCCTTCATAAGTGCTTCAATTGTACGATTGCAAAAGTGAGTTTCTTGATTGCTAATGATCTCCCGTGGAATGCCAAACCTACTAAAGATGTTAGATTTCAAAAATTCTACAACAACTTTAGATTCATTAGTTTGAGTGGCCTTTGCTACCACCTACTTTGAGACATAGTCAACTGCAAGTAGAATATAAATATGACCTAAAGAGCTACAAAATGGTCTCGTAAAATCTATATCCCATATGTCAAATATCTCATAAAAAAGTATAGGAACTTGGGGCATCTCATTTCTGCAAAAAATATTTCCTACTTCTTGACAACGGTCACAACTCTTGCAAACTTTATAAGCATCCTGAAATAAAGTAAGCTAATAGAATTTATTATCTAGCACTTTCCTAGCAGTTTGTCTAGGACCAAAGTGACCTCCAGAGGCATACATATGATAGTAAGTCAGGATAGACTCATATTCACCAGAAGCTATGCAGCAGCGAATAACTTGATCACTACCCATTTTCCATAGAAAAGGTTCATCCTAAATAAAGTACTTTGCATCACTATAAAGTTTATGCCTTTTTTCTTTTGTCAAACCAAGCAGATTCTTACCAGTCATATAAAATTGATGAGATCAGCATACCATGGTTCTTCTGCCTTGATATGAAAAAAATGTTCATCAGGAAAATCATATGAAATAGGTAATTGTTCTTTAGCACGTTCCAAGTGGCTCAAATTATTTGTTATTAAATTTTTGGAGCCCTTCTTATCTCGAATCTCTAAATCAAATTCTTGCATCAAGAGAATCTATCAAATTAAGCTTGGTTTAGAGTCTTTCTTTGCCAATAAATACTTGAGTGCAGCTTGATCAGAGTAAACTATAACTTTTTCCCCATAAAAGATAAGAATGAAATTTGTCTAGGGCAAAGACAATGGCAAGTAATTCTTTCTCCGTAGTGGAGTAATTGCGCTAGGCTCCATCCAAAGTCTTTGAGGCATAGTATATGACATGACTGCTATTTTCAACTCGTTGTCCTAGGACTGCTCCCATGACATTGTCACTTACGTCCGTCATGATCTCAAATGGTAATTTCCAGTTAGGAGGTTGCAGAATTGGCGCAGTAGTTAGTAACACCTTCAGCTTAATAAAATCTTCCTTGCACTCCTTACCAAAATGGAATTCAACATCATTCTTGAGTAAGTTGCTCAAAGGCAGTAATCTTAGAGAAATCTTTGATGAAGTGACGGTAAAATCCTGCATGACCAAGAAAACTACACACTTCTCGAACATTAGCTGGGTAAGGAAGATTAGAAACTAAATCAATTTTTGCTTTATCAACTTCAATCCCATTCTCAGAAATTACATGGCCAAGGACAATACCTTGAGTGACCATGAAATGACACTTTTCATAATTAAAGACAAGACTTTTCTCAATGCAATATTGTAATACTTTCGAAAGATTTTCTAAGCAATGATTAAAAGAATCGCCATACAGTAAAATCATCCATAAAGACCCATATGCAATTCTCTATCATGTCAGAAAATATGCTCATCATGCAACGTTGAAAAGTACCAAGAGCATCACATAATCCAAAAGGCATACGGCGATAAGCAAATGTACCAAATGGACAAGTAAATGTAGTTTTCTCTTGGTCATTGGGGTCGACTACTATTTGATAGTAACCTCACTAACCATCAAGAAAACAAAAATAAGACTTACCTGCAAGTAATTCCAGCATCTCATTGATAAAAGGTAAAGGAAAGTGGTCTTTCCTCATTGTAGCGTTGAGCTTGTGATAGTCAATGCAGATGCGCCAGCCATTCTAAACTAGCATGAATATCGTTTTTTTCTTTTTATTTGCAACCAATGTAAGTCCAGTCTTCTTTGGAACCACATGAATTGGGCTGACCCATTGACTATCTGAGATAGGGAAGATGATTCCTAAATCAAGGATCTTGATAATTTCTTTCATCACAACTTCCTTAATGGCAAGATTAAGCTTCTGTTCTGGGTCTCACTTTGGCTTGGTATATTCCTCTAAGAGAATTTGGTACATGCAGACTAAAGGACTGATACCTGTAATGTCTGCTAATATCTATTCGATGGTTGTTTTTTATTCTCTTAGCACTTTGATCAATTGTTGCTCCTGAGACATGGCAAGATCCTTTGAGATAATCACTGGTAAGGTGTCCTTATCACCAAGATATACATATTTGAGGTTTTTGGGTAACTTCTTCAATTCTAACATTGGAGCCTGTTCCATAGATGGAAGAGTATGTTCGTTAGTAACTGGTAAAGGAATTATAGAGTTTTCATACTTTTTGGGACTTTTCTAAATGTGTAGAGAGTCATGACAGTATCTTGATCTTCCTCCCCAAGAGCCACGAGTGCCTCACAATTGGTTGTTGAATTTCATATCACTCTTTTTAGCGAGTCCTTCACACATATTCTTTCAAAAGCAACTTTAACAAGCAGATCAATCATATCAATAGAGAAAGTAGTTGTAGAATCTGGTGGGTATTTCATAGCATCAAATATATTAAAAGTAACTACTTCCCCATCAAATTTTAATGAAAGAGTTCCATTATGCATATCTATCTTAGTTCGAGTAGTTTTCATGAATGGTCGTCCAAGTAAGATGTGAGAAAAATTGGAACAAGATTCATCATCCATATCAATCACATAAAAATCAACAGGAAATATGAATTCATTCACCTTCACAAGAACATCTTCTAGAACTTCTTTAGGATAAGAATTAGACCCATCAGCCAATTGAATAATGATTCTAGTGTCTTTTAAAGGCCCTAGATTCAAAATTTTATAAATGGACAGAGCCAAACACGCCTAAATCAAGCATTGCTCTATCAATTCTAGTACTTCCTATAGTGCATGGAATAATGAACATACTTGGATCTTTGCACTTTTGGGAAGCTTCCTCTTGATGATCGCTGAAGCATTCTCCCCCACTCTAACCTTGCCATCCATCCATAATTTCTTTTTATTGGTGCAAAGATCTTTGAGAAACTTTTCATATCTTGGCACCTGCTTGATGGCATTGAACAATCGAATATTAACTTCTACCTTTCAAAGGTTTCTAGAACTTTTTGCTCAGCAACTTCTTTCTTCGCTTTAGCAAACTCTTCAGGAAATGGTGGGAGAATCTCTATTTGGAGCTTCAACTTTATAGTTCCCCTCTCTTTCTCTACATTCTTCTTAGCTTCAGTTATCTTTTTCTCAAATTGAGTGTTTTCTTCAAAAATTGATACTACTTCTAAAGTTTTTCTACTCCATAGGGTGATAACGCTTGCATTCTCTCTTGGATTCACCACTATCTGGGATGGTAGTCGCCCTTAAGAGTTCTTTATTTCTCTCACATCAGCTGCAATCTGAGACACTTGCCTTTCAATATTGTTAATGCTTGCATTCGTTTGGTTGGCATGATTCTAAATGCTTTGGTTAGCACTAATAGCCAAAGTCTTAATAAGATCTTCTAACGACTAAGAAGAACTAGCTTGTTGTTGTTGAGGTGGCTCAGGCCTAGGATTTTTATAGGTAGTTTGTGTTCTTTGAGCTAGTTGTCCTTGAGGTGGCCAATATCTGAAATTGGCATGGTGTCTAATGCCTAGGTTATAATAATTAGAGTGTGGATCATACTTCCTCTTTTATTGATAATCACCATTACCCATAACAAATACCTCTTCTTGAAACTCAGGGCATGCCTCTGAATGGTGTCCTTGAGTAGAGCAAATACTACATACCACTAGTTTGACTGAGCCATTTTTCGAAGCTGATTTCATGAATGATGCAATCTCGTCCAATTTTTCTTTCAAGTTAGAGGTTTCCAGTTCATTGACTCTTTGATCTCCTATGTTTTGACATCCTCATATATTCTTAGACATCCTCTCAATCAGCTGTTTGGATTGAGCAGTTGTATTATCCATGAGGTCAACTCTACTAACAGTGTCAAGCATGCTCCTTTCTGATGGAAGGAGCCCTTCATAGAAATATTGTATTAACTGATTCTCTGAAATTTGGTGTTGAGGGCAACTAGAATACAACTATTGAAATCTCTCCCAATATTCATACAAGGTCTCGCCAGAATGCTGAGTTATGCCACAAATCTCCTTCCTCTTGGATATCCCAATTGAAGCAGAAAAGTATCTATCCAAGAACTTCTTTTGTAATTTTGCCCATGTCGTTATTGATCCTGGCTCAAGACTATATAACCAATCTCTGGCTTTGTCTTTAACAGAGCTTGAAAATGCCATCAGCTTGACTAAATCAGCAGAGACTCTAACTTATTTTATAATAGAGCATACGATGTGAATTCTTTGTAGGTGTCTATTAGCATTTTCTCTAGCTCGACCATAGAAAATGGATAATCGATGGATCAAACTTGACTTCAGCTCAAATGGAGGAATATTGTCAAGAATCACAATACATAATGGTTGCTGGTTAACCTTATTATTGGTCATAGCATTCATGGTAAGTTTTTGTTCTACCATGTTGAGACTATCTTCAGAAATGCTTTCAGTGTCGAATGAAGAAATAGAGTTGTCTCCCTCATTAACAGAATCACCAGAAGTAGTAGCTTGTCTTTTGGCTTTCCAATTTGCCTTTGCAGTCTTCTCGATCTCTTGGTCAATAGGTAGAGTTCTTAAACCTGATGAACAAGTTAACATAAAAAAAATTAGATTAATCAGATAAATCGAAACCTCCCCAGTAATGGTGCCAAATTTTGATGAGCATGTCGAGGTCCCTCAAAATAAACTGATATTCACAGCTCACTATTTTATAGCAAGTATTTGGAAATGCCGAGTCGGATCCAAGGAGGAACGAGTATTCAATAAACCTAACTATAGAAACAAGAAAGTATAAAGGGGGTTTTGTAATATTAAAAATGAAATCTAATTAAATGAGAAAATAGAGAGTTGTATGAGTAAATATCAATGAGAGAAAATGGCAGATTCGAGATTGAAGTACCATGTTGGACCGGTCAATCACTGGATCACAAAAGATAATCTAATACATGTAATAAGTAGGTGTAAATCTCCCACAACCGTAAAGAGACCACTGATGTGTGACTAATGCGTTTTGAGTCCATTAAATGCATAGGATTTGAGTCCATTTTGTACATTTGTATTTAGTTTCATATTATTTTAGATATCTTTTGAGTTTTAGGTGACTAATGGACTCTTTCCACTAATTTATAGCAAAAGGGGCAATTTTTGGAAAGGAATTATGCATGAGAAGGAGTCTAGCAGGGATAGCTGTCTTGGAGGAGCATTTTCGTCCATTTTGAAGCCGAATTTGAATAAGCCTATCAAAACAAAATTGAAGTTCTTCCTGTTCTCTTTTCGGCAATATAAAATACGCACAAATCGAACCCCGAAAGATAAAGTTATGACCAAAATATTGAAGATTGATCTGGCAGATTTTATTTGGCAGAAATTTGGGGACAATATTGCAAATTCACTTTCCTGAAAAGTTAGGACTCTTTAGGATGACTCTTTTAGATTTTTAGGTTTAGGAGGGTTATATAACCTTAGTAGCTTTATTTTTAGACTTTCTTATGTCCCCCATTTATCGTATTTTCTATTCCATAGATTAGGTTTTATTTTATATGAGGAACTAATCCTCTTGGTAGATTTGAGGGAAGAACCCATGGTTGTGAGGATCTTGTTTTATTTGATTTATTTTAGTATTTGCTTATTGCTTGTTCTTAATATTATTCTTGAATGATTTACGGTCGTGAAATTCTTCTAGAAATAATATGCCATTGATTTCTGATTAGCGGTCGCAATTATGAATTGAACTAGGAGCAAAGTTAATTCTGCGAGGAACAGTCATTACCAAACTAATTAACTAGGAATAAATAAGGCTAGTTTGTACATACCAAGTCTTTTAGTATAATCGCTAGGAGTAGGAACATCTGTTCTTGATGCTATTATCTTGTAGATTAGAAATCGGTTGATATTCTATCTACTAGGTGATAAACAACTAGTTAGGCAGTTGTTTGGCTAGTTGATTATAGGATGTTAGTGGTCTATTTGCAGTCGGGGGAGATTTACCTCTATTTGCTAGATGAATCAGATTACTCTTAGTGATCCAGTGATCGACCAAGTGGTATTTCGACCTTGAATCTACCATTTGTTTCTCATTAGTTTTGCATATATTTATTTTTAGGGAAAATTAGGCTAAAGTCCTTCTACTATGGTAATTCAATCGTTTTAATCCTTGCTGTTCTAAAATTATTCTTTCAATCCCTACTATGCAAAATAACCGAGTTTTTTAGTCCCTAAAAGTCAACAGAAATTTTTTTATGACCATTTTACCCTTCGATTGAAAAACCAACCCAAACCTAAAATTAAACCAAACCCAAAAACCAAATCAAACCAAACTAAAAAACCAAATCAAACCAAACCAAAACTCAAATAAATCAAAAACCAAATAAAGATGTAGAAAGCACCCTCACCGTCGTATCTTCTTCTTCTCTTCTTCATCGTCTCCTCTTTTCCTCTTTTGGGTTAGGTAAAAATTGCATCTTTAACTTAAAAAGTTGACCATTTTGTGTTTGTTGGTTGTTTTGGATTGGGTGAGCACAAGTGTAGGGAAATCGTGCCTGTTGCTTCAGTTTACCGATAAGAGGTTTCAACAGATGCACGATCTCACCATTGGTGTGGAGTTTGGAGCTTGTATGGTCACCATCAATGGCCGTCCCATCAAGCTTCAGATTTGGGACACCGTAAGTACTTCATCAAGTAGATGTGGTTTTTATTTCCCTTGTTATTGAAATTCTCCCGATTTTTGATGTTTCGATTTTAGTTTGGAAGTCTTTAGTTTCACTTGCTGCGTGTGGAATTCTGTTGGTGATAGTGTTGTTGATGGATGGGTGTTTGTGCAGTTATGGTGGCTTTTCATGCAGGGCAAGAATCGTTCAGGTCTATTACGAGGTCTTACTATAGAGGGGCAGCTGGTGCTCTTCTTGTCTACGACATTACTGCTGTCGGTTTCTCATTTCTGGTCATCGCCAACGTCTTCTTTAACTACCTCTCGATCTAGCTCCAAAACCATCACGCCTTCTTCAAAGATGCCTTCCCAACGGCAAAGGCGGTGGCTTTTGGCAGTGACTCTGATTTCCCTTGTTTTTAGTTTTACATGTACTCTTTGAGAAGCTTCCCATTGAATTTTTTTATGATTTTGGATGTAATCTTCTTTTTCCTAGTTGAATTTTGTTTCCCGTTGTTGACAGCAGAGGTAGGGGGAGAAGTGGGGTGCCGGAGTCACTGGAGGGGGAGGAGATGACACTGTTGTTGACGGCGGCAAGGGTGGTAGCGTTGGCGTGGGGAGGCGATGGTGCCAGGACGAGTTAGAGAAGGAAGAAGGTGGCTTGGGTTTTGGCCGATGTCGAACTCAATGGTGAGGAGTGGTGTCGGGACGATCTCAGTCGTGTTGAAGAAGGTGGCTTGTGTTTTGATTTGGTTTATTTGAGTTTTGGTTTGGTTTGGTTTGGTTTTTGGTTTATTTGAGTTTGGGTTTGGGTTAATTTTTAAACCAAAGGTAAAATGGTCATAAAAAAATTTATGTTGACTTTTAGGGACTAAAAAACTCGGTTATTTTGCATAGTAGGGATTGAAAGAGTAGTTTTAGAACTGTAAGTATTAAAATGGTTGAATCACTATAGTAGAGGGACTTTAGCCTAATTTTCCCTTATTTTTATTTTCTTAGTTTAGTTTTTTTTCAATTTCACAACTCTTCCCCCTTTACTTTCTTTGTTTAGTTTGTTAGATTAATCATTTATCGTCCCTCCTTGGATCTGACTTGGTATCTTCCCTTTTTACTACAAGTTTGTGAACTATGAAATATCGGTTTATTTTGAAGGGCTTCGACACACTCATCAACCACTAACATCCTATAATCGACTAGCCAAACGATCGCCTAACTAGTTATTTATCACAAAACAGATAGAATATCGACCAATTTCTAATCTAGAATGTAATAGTATTACTAATAGATATTCCTACTCCTAGCGATCATACTCAAAACCTTGGTATTTACAAACTAGTCTTATATATTCCTAGTTAACTAGATTGGTAACAACCGTTCCTCATAAAGTTAACCTTGCTCCTAGTTCAATTCTTAACAGCAACCGCTAAACTGGAATCAATGACAAATTAGTTCTAAAATAGACTCATAACCGCAAATCATTCAAGAACAAGAATAAGCACAAGGAAATAATTAAATGCTAATGAATTAAATTGAATAACGAAGATCCTCACAACCAAAATCTGGGTCTCCTCCCTCGAATCAACCTAGAAGGAATAGTTCCTCATAGTCATGAAAAAGATTTAAAAAAATGGGTTTTTGTGCTCCGAAATGCAAAGTTACCAAAAAACTAGGTCTGGAAGATATTTATAAGTCCTAATAACTCAAAAAACCTTCGAGAGTCGTCCTCCATGTAATTTCCAATATTGCCCCTGAATTCTCGTAATAGTATTCTACCAGATTAGTTTTCACTTTTTTGACCATAACTTTCTCTTCCTGACTTCAATTAGTGCGTTATTTATATGGATGGAAAGAAGAAAGCAAGATCTCCAATTATGTGTCTAATAGTCTTGCCCAAATTTTGCTCCGAAATGGACTAAAATTTCCTTCCAAGATAGCTTTCCCTACTAGAAGACTCCATCATGCAAAATTTCTTTCCAAATTTGCTTCTTTTCCTACAATTTAGCATAAAAAGTCCATTAGTCACCTAAAATTCAAAATATAACTAAAATAATATGAAAATAAATACAAAAGTACAAAATAGACTCAAATCCTATGCGTTTAATGCGTATTTTAGACACACATTAATTATTTTCTCTTCTGTAGTTTTTTCGAATAATTAAAATTATATTTATTTAGAAATAAAATTCATATCTACAATGGTGTGCACCAAAAAAACGATATGGCCAGAACAAATTTGAAATTCTTTTTTGAACCCAACATAGTATAGGAAAACTAATGCAAATGTGAAATAATAGAAACATGTTTGACTTTAAAATTATTTTGGGAGGGTTTGAATTTTACTATTGTCAAGAATCTGAGAATTTAAATTAATACACTTAAATTTACGTATTGATAGAAAAAACATAGTAGAGTAACTTTTTTCCTCCAGTTTTATCCAACATAGCTAAATAAAACACCTTTAAGCTTCCTCCTAAGCTCTCATCAATTTCAATTTTTCTTTCACTTTGGATCTAGTAAAACAAGAGTTGTTATCAATTGAACGACCTGGTCTAGATGAGAAGATTGTTGGTCATCAGAGGGTGTGTACTTGATTAGGATCAGACTATAGTCGAGGTAAGTGTTAAACACTTTCTCCATAAGACAAGATTGCCCAGTATATTTCAGTGCACTACAGGCTACGGCAATTGTTCCCAAGATATAATGACTATTCGGGTATTTCTCAGATCATTGCATAGGACTCTCGAAATTTTCAGGCAAACCCTTATAAACTTGGAACTTTTGGACTTTTTCTAAAGAATGGAGGGAGAGAAGACAACTATGCTAAGATGATGCAAGTTGTTCGGATGAAGAAAAATGACAAGTGGAATCTCCTATTTATATTATGCCAATGTATATGTTAAAATGTATAAAGGCCATCATTAAGTACAAACTCAAAAAATCATGTCTCTTTTTTATTTCTTTTTAATTAATTGTTAACCAATTGTGTCTTTTCAAATCAAGTATGGCATTCACCATTTGGTTAAAAAATAAAATGATACAAGCTAAGCACCATCGTGCCTTTTCACCTCTACTGCATAAAAAGGAAAAGACACCAATAATCCCCCACTTGGTAAATAATTTAGTCTACCAATTACATGAATAATGACCAATGTATGCAGACTCTACTCGAAAGTTTGAACGTGTTATTATTAAATCGAGATAGGTAGTTTGTGGCCTTGAACATTCTCTAGTAAGATATTATCAGATTTACTTGCTGTTCTGTGAACGTGATGTGATGTCTTGAATAGCTTTTGGAGTAAACAAAGACAATAACATTTACACAATAATAACCCTAGTATATTTAGGTTCTCACATTGTGTCCTTTTAAGCCATGGAGCATATCTTTGATTCATAAGTATTTTCCCATTTGAAGCAGTCATTTCATACTTACATAGGTGATCTCCTATTAGAAGTATCCTACCATACTCCACCTTCAACAAAGTATAGAAATGATTAAAAGTGTAATGCTTAATCTCACCACACCTCTGCAGGTCAACACTTGGGTAGCTTCTGAGAATGAGATAGGCTCCAAGTGATTAGCTAAACCCTCCATAACTTAGTTGTCTCATTGAACCAAGTTTGTGGGATCTCCACTCATCGTGGTTGAATTATCGCTATAAATGTCCTTTAGTGTGTGGACTTTAATCCTAGTCCCCTTAATACATTCTTGGTTGAAAGAATTTCTTTTGCAATTCTGTATATAAGGATGAAGAAAAAACTGAAACACTTGCTTTAGTCTCTGTTTGTTGTGACATAAGTCCCTCCCTATAATTCACGAATTAAGCAACGAGCGTCCCACTAAGGCTGAAAAAGAAGACTTTATTTTATTGTACTTATTGTTGGATGTTGATATAGCTCAGCGAATCCATGCTTGACTAAACTAGATGGAGCTGAACTAGGGTTGAGTTTGCTAGCCATTCAATCTGATCTTCCCTTTGCCTACCACTCGGCCACGCCCCATGCATACACTATCTACAAGTTAGCTCGGAACTAGTCAATTTAAATAGTCTGGCATTTTTTTAGCTATGCCATTGGAATCCAACTATTCATACTCCTTGACGCAGGACGTTTTCCACTAGCACTTTACGCTAAAGTGAAAGTGAAGATTAAAATACCTATGCTAATATGAAAGTGAAGATTGAAACACCCGAAAGTAGTGAAAGTTAAAAAATCTTTGGGAAACAACCTAGATCGTACGCTAAGGTCCCTAAGCACTCACTTAGTGGAAAAGGAAGTGATCGAGCGATGACAACTAGGAGGTGGGCTTGGAAAGAAACCTGGATTGAGGATCAATGATAACTGAGAGCGGTGGTACATTTGATCTCTATTGATTTCTTTCGTAAAAGGATCAACTAAATTATCCCACTAGAGATCAATTGTCTAACGATATTATGTTTTTAATAGATATGTCGAGACTTACCATTGTACATTGTATTTTATGCTCTCTTAATTACACACATACTATCACAATGTAACAATACGAGAGGCACCAATTTTTTCCTGCATGGAATGTCCTTAGCTTTGTTTAGTGCTATAAACTCTGACTCCATCATGGATCGAGTTATGAAAATTTATTTAGAGGACTTCTAAGATATTGGTCCTCCTCCTATAGTGAATACGTATCTACTCATAGATTTATTATTTGGTATCCAATTTGCATCACTGAATCCATCTAATACAGCTGGATACTTAGCATAGTATATGCCATAGTTTATGGTATGCTTTGGATATCATAAAATCCTTTTAAGAGCTAGCCAATAATCTTTTTCTAGATTACTTATGAACCTACAAACCTTGCTAACTGAGTACGCAATATCAAGATGAGTGTAGTTCATTAAATATATCATACTCTCGATAATGTGCATATCTTAGTTGACAAACTGCATCCCCTTAATACTTGGCTAAGTGTAGATTTAAATCTACCATAATCTTAACCGAAGGTTTATCACAAGCGTCAAATTTTTTGTGCACTCTTTCCACGAGTGGGGTTGCATCAACATAATTATATCAACTAATCTAAAGTTTCTAATCCCTAGTACGATATGCTAGATCCATATCTTTCATGTCAAAGTGGTCTTTTAACATGTTTTTAGTTTTCATAATAACCTCTTCATTGCTTCCCATAATTAGTAAGTCATCCATGTAGAGACATATAATTACGTAAGTTTTAGGTATGCCCTTAATATAAACACATTTATCGTACTTATTGATCTTAAAGCTATTATGGCACTACTTCAGTACTTGTTTTAGCTCGTATAATGACTTGTCCAACCGACATACTTTATGCTCTTGACTAAGAGCCACAAACTCTTAAGTTTGCTCCATGTAAATCTCTTCTTCCAGTTCTTCATTCAAGAAAGCTGTCTTTATATCCATCTAATGGATCTCGAGGTTATAGATAGCTATAACAGCTATGAGCACTCTAATTGATGTAATTCTTATGATAGGTGATGCAATCCAAATGTGGATCTAAATACGTGCAAGAATACATGATCGCTCAAGTAGTATAATGATAAGTCAAGTCATTTCCACAAGGAAATATGAATTTGTTCATCAAGTACCAAATTATGAATTCTCAGATTTTAAGCTAAGAAGAATGTTTCACGTGATTGGTTTGGTAATCTAACACTACAAATCAATGATTATGATCTAGACCAAGCTGTTACTTTTGATCTGTGAACATATCAATTCATCAAACACAATATGAGCAATGGAAGTTTATGTCCTTGATCAAGTTTATCACTCTTGATTCAATAACACACACAACCACACAATATCACAATAGATTAAATGAAAGAACAACTCTTTAAGATAAACAAAATACCTTAATGATAATGATCCAAAATGTTGTTGACAATCTTCTTGATAAAGTACTAACAACTTGAGGCTAAAAGTCTAAAAGCTAGAAGTTTACAAATTGATGTTTGCTAGCCTAAGTTGTCTTCTAATGATGGATGATCTTCTCTTCTCCTTCTCCCTCCTCTTTATAGCCACTCTATCATACTAGCCAGAAGGGATTTGGTTGCTCAAAATCAACAAAAATGGCTGCAAGTTGAAGCTGCAGGTTGGCTGAATTTGGTGCTGCAATTTCTGACTTTCTACTGCAGACGCCTAACGTACACTGGTTTGCCAGCGGTCGCTGGCCTCTCTGCCCAAAAACATTTTGCCTCTCCTGCCAGCGTACGCTAGTTTGCCAGCCGCCACTGACCTTTCAATAACTCCTCTTGAACTTGTAGTTTTTTCACCTCATGCTCTTCCCATTCTGCGCCTTCCTTGTTGCTTGCATCAATTACCTACACAACACCATAAATCGGTAAGCACCTTGCCTCTTGACACTCAAGACAAAAAATGATAAAAGACATACAAAACGTGACTCAAAAACTCCTAAAACATGATTAATCTTACACCTAAATGGAACAAAATGGATGCGTGTTCTTACTCGCATCAATTAGCGAGTACGTGTTGAAGAAATCATGTTCTTCCTTTTGTTTAAACCCCTTAGCTATCAATCGAGCTTTATACTTATCAATCAATCTATCAGCTTTGTATTTCTTTTTTAGGATACACCTGCATCTGAGAGTTTTCTAGTCCAGTGGGAGATCCACAATTTTCCACATGTAGTTTTTCATAATGGAGTCTATCTCACTATTGATAGTTTCCTTCCAGAGATGAGCATCTGGAGTAGACAATGCCTCTTGGATTGTCCTGTGTTCATCTTCTAATTCAGAAGTTAGATAATATATACCAAAGGATTTGGCTACCTTTATCTATTTGCTATGTCTAGGTTTATCATCTTCTTGGCTTGACCCTTGCATAGTCTCGTGTGTCCTTTTCTTAGGACTTCCTTCTTTTCTTTCCTTATTAGGAAAGATATTTTCAAAGAACGTTGGATTCTTTGATTCTATGACCATTCCTGCATTGATTTCAGGGTTCTTAGATTTATGCACGAGAAACTGATAAGCACTATTGTTTTGTGCATGTCCGCTAAAGATACAATCAATAGTCTTGGTTCTTATCCTCACCTGCTTAGACTTAGGTACTTTGACCTTTACTAGGCACTCTCATACTTTAAGGTAACTATAGGAAGGCTTTCTTTCTTTTCATAGCTCGTATGGGGTATTGTCCCTTTTCTTGTGTGACAACTTATTTAGAATATGGTTAGCTGAGATCACAGCTTCCCTCCACATGTTCTAAGGTAAGCCCAAGCTAATCAAAAAGCATTCATCATCTCTTTAAGAGTACGATTTTTACATTTAGCTATGCCATTTGATTGAGATAAGTATGAAGTAGTCGTCCAATGAATAATGTCGTGTTCTTAGTAGCGTTCCTCAAATGAAGCTACAGATTCTCCTCCTCGATCACCTAAAGTCGTTTTGATTTTTACGCAGAGTTAATTTTCAACCTCATTTTTATACCTCCTAAAGACCTCAAGAGCTTTGTCTTTGCCTTTTAGGAGATATACATAGTAGTATCTGATACAATCATTGATAAATGTGATCAAGTATTTCTTCATGCCTTTAGTTTGCACGTGTTTCATATTGCAAGTATCCGTATGAATTAACTCTAAACATGTGCTACTACTTTCCACTGAATGGAAAGGTGCTTTAGGTATTTTAGCCTTTACATGTGCCTCACATTTATCCGAAATATTGGATTCTAGATTCGGTAATAAATTTAAACTTACTAACTTTCTTAGCAAGTTTAAATTTACGTGTCCTAATCTACCATGCCATAAATTAGAACACTTGATCAAGTAAGAAGAAGCTTTAACTTTATTCTAACTGTCAGAGGTACGATGTATAGTTATTAAGGTCATGGAGTCGAAAACTAATTTCTTTGTGGATGTCTGATGAGAGGTCGTTTTTACACGCCCCCGATGCAATATAGATTATGAAGTAGGGTTGTCGATCCACGAGGAATGAGGTTGTGCCTTACTCGGCTTACTTACTTAGCTTTAAGAATTTTTGATGCTTTGGTTTCTTTGGTTTGGTTTAGCTGGCTTAACAAACTAACATGCATAAAACAACAACAAACTCAATTTAAATCATGCAAACTCACAACAACACACAAGAACACAAGATATATCAAGATAGACAAAAGTGGTATGATACCATATACTTAAACAAGCTAGGTGGTTCGATGATTTATTAGGTACGTATCACGATCTCGGTGTTTTAAGGCAACTCATCTACACTTTCGCGCTAGATAAGTCTAAATTGACACTTACCTAAGATCAAGTGAACTCGATGTGCTTTCGCTCCCATGAGTCACAAAATTCTAACTAAGCAAAAACTATAAACATCACCTTTTTGGATAACCAATCACCAAGTGAGATTTTCATCTCACGAGGCAACGGATCAACAAGTTAAACTTTCGATCAAATCTATCTCCTTTCGGGCTCAATGGAACAAGAATATCTACAAAATGGACACAAGCATCATGATATATCACTTTGAATAAACAAAAACATCCGAGAATTAAAACGTAGCAAACTGATTCGAAAAGGACATACTCAAATTTAATAGCGGCAGAGACACAACCAATAACATAAAATAACATAGGTGGAAAAAAATCAATACCCCCAATCAGCCAAAGCTTCCATCATCACGTGCCAAAGACTCCATATATCCAGGGCTATGGTCGATCGGAGAGAAGAAGGTCATATAAGATGCAATATCCATAACTTCTTCAAAAACCTATATAGAAGGAAATAACATATAAATGTAAATACAAATACAAATATATATATATATATATATATATATTTAAACATGGACATAAGTAACAAGAAATAGGGTTCGTGGAAAGGAATTACCATAAAATAAATATTGGAAGTACAAGCGTAACTTGGAATAAATGAACGGCAAATGTCATGTTAACACTGTTAACACTCTGTGCTTTCACGATTTGATAGTTAACTCCATGTTGATCCAAAATCATCAAAAAGATCCTGAGATTTCAAAAAAAAAAATTCACAGTCAACTCTCTTCGTGCCCGAAATTCAAAAGATGTCATTTTATCGCATTCATGACATTCCAGCTCATGGTTCTATTTTACTGTTGTTGCTAACATGTTTTTTATTTTTTTCTAAAACAATATAAAATTAGTTTATTATTTTTCAAATTTGTGATTCCAAAAGCTTCCCTAACCTCCGAGCGCCGTCAGTACCGCCAAGCCAAAGAAGAAGACGATGACTCTAATGGAGTTCTACTTCGAGACCTCCTCCGGCACCAATGCCACTTGCTCAAAGGGGCTCACTCCGGACAAGATGTTCTTCCTCCCCACTGGCCCTAAGCAGTGCTCTGCAGAGGATATGAAGCAAGGACACCTTGGTGGCGGCTTCAACAACTATGGACACGGCGCTCCCCGCGAAAGGGAGGATGGAGGAGAGGATAGGGGCCGTTGTTTCAAAAAAATTTAACATACAATAGCACTCTCTATCCCTTATAACAAGCAAATGAAGATTTTTGATTCCTCTTTAAATCACATGTTGAATGTTAATTTTTTTTATTATAAAATATTCTGTTAAAACTAAGTTACTATCGTAGTTGGTTTTGATTTTTGAGTTATGTTGTCTCTCGTACTAAATAAGATAGAGAGGTCATCGAACAAGAGGTAAGTTTATCTTATAAAACAAAACATAGTTCAAACAACTAAAATTTCAGCATTGTTCCTTAATTTTTAATTAGTTAATAGTAGATATAGAACATAGAGCAAGGTAAGTACGCTCACTCTTTCGGTTGCATATTTGTTCATTCTTATGTTTACTGTTTCAAATAAAGCATAAATCGCATATAATTAGTCAAGAGAACTTAGAACATAGAAAATGAATTAATTAGTCAATCACATGTTGCTTAATATAACAATTTCAAACTTTCAAGTGTTGTTGTGTCTATTTTATATAAATTGCATGATTCAGCAAATAGAGCACATGCATAGAGAAAGAATTATTTTGTCAATTGGATGTAATCTATGATTACGAGTTTTGATGAGCAATTTTGAATACTTTGTTGAATCAATGTTTTTTAGATAAGTATGAGAAAATTATGTTTTAAAATGATGTTTGAGACAATGAATATTTGTGATTTAAAATTAAATTGATACAATTTTATGTTAAATTTATTTTTCTTAGATATTTCTATAATTTTGTCTATTTTGTGAGATTTTAAGATTTAAGGGATCTGCTTTAGTGCCAACTGCCAACACAATATCATTAACTACATCCAAATGATCTTAGTGTAAGAAAGCATCCCAACGCTTTGATAATCAGTTGCTACTCTTTCCAAATTCAAAAATATAAATGCCGATTCAAGCTCTGGGGAACTCACTGGTGAAATCATTTTCCAAAGGTTTTGCTGGTATGCTATAAAATGTTCAGTTTCTCTTGATAAAAAATTGTCCCGTGGAACCAGAATATCTACAAAATGGATACGAGCATCATGATATACCACTTTGAATAAACAAAAACATCCGAGAATTAAAATGTAGCAAACGGATTCGAAAAGGACATACTCTAAAATTTAATAGCGGCAGAGACAAAACAAACGTGGGAAAAAAATCAATACCCCAATCAGCCAAAGCTTCCATCGCCACGTCACGGGCCAAAGAGACCACACATCCAGGGTTATGATCGGAGAGAAGAAGGTCTTATATAAGATACAATATCCATAACTTGTTCAAAAACCTATGTAGTATATATGTATGTATGTATATATACATACATATATATATATATACATACATATGTGTATGTATGTATGTGTGTATATATATAAATGGACATAAGTAACAAGAAATAGGGTTGGTGGAAAGGAGTTACCATAAAATAAATATTGGAAGTACAAGCTTAACTTTCATTTTAACACCCTGTGCTTTCAGGATTTGACACTTAGTACGATGTCATTTTATCGCATTCGTGATATTCCATCTCAAAGGTCTTATATAAGATACAATATCCATAACTTGTTCAAAAACCTAT
>SOPF01028553.1:23331-56044 GCA_012979155.1 Hypericum perforatum
TATGTATGTATATATATACCTACACATATATATGTGTATGTATGTATATATATATATATATATATATATATATGTGTGTATGTATGTATGTATATATACATAAATGGACATAAGTAAAAAGAAATAGGGTTGGTGGAAAGGAGTTACCATAAAATAAATATTGGAAGTACAAGCTTAACTTTCATTTTAACACCCTGTGCTTTCAGGATTTGACACTTAGTACGATGTCATTTTATTGCATTCGTGATATTCCAGGTCAAAGTTCTATTTTACAGTTGTTGCTTACATGTTTCAATTTTTTTTTCTAACACAATATCAAATTTCTTTATTATTTTTCAAATCGGTGGCTACAAAATCTTCCCTAACCTCCGCGACGCCATCACCGCCAAGCCAAAGAAGAAGACAATGACCCTAATGGAGTTGTACTCCGAGACCTCCTCCGGTACCAACACCGCTTGCCCAAAAGGGCTCACTCCGGACAAGATGTTCCTCCTTCCCACTGGCCCTAAGCAGCACTCTGTCGAGGAGATGGAGCAAGGACACCTCGGTGACAACTTCAACAACTTTTAGCTGTTGGAAAAAATGGCTTTTTGGATTTCAACAGTTGATTTTTTTTAATTCACCAAACACTAAAAATCACTTGTTAGATATCTATCAGTCAACCACTGATCTCTAACAGCCAAACCAAATACCCACAATATCTGAGAAAGAACCCTGTAACTTAGCTAGTAGGTGGGCTGGTTGATTGGCATCACGTTGAGCGAAACGAAATCGGGCAGCACCCACTTCATGAGCAACTGCTATGCAATCTTCTAGCACCAGGGAGAGATCGCCTTTATCGAGCCTTCTGTTCTTTAGGGCATTGATGAGAGGAAGACAATCAGATTCCACAATCATATCATTGGTCGATAGTTCTTGTGCGAGTACCACACCTAAGTGGATGCCATGCACTTCGAGCAAGGTTGGGTGCCTCACATCATGAACATGTCTGACCGCAGCTTAAACGAAGACTCCGCTATGATCTCTTGCGATAGCACTTATTTGTCCTCCCCCATCTTCATGTATACTAGCATCCGTATTAATTTTTAGCAGACCAATCGGAGGAGGTGTTCATTTAGCCAGAACTATTGCCGCAGAGGAGGAGTTGGTTCCTCTAGCCTTCACAAAATCATCATAAAAACGTAATGCCTTTGCCATTTCTCTATCGGGTTCCTGCACATTCAGTGTCCCAAACACAAGGTTATTGCGGATCTTCCACATGCCCCAGAAGGTTGCACATAGGCATCCACTTTTGAGTTTGCCCTGTGATTGTATATAGTCAAGCTATGCTTCCCCAAAGGAGATATCATGGCGAAGACCAGCAGAGAAGCCCTCTTTGGTCAGGAGAAGTTTGGACATAGTGCAAGTCCCAAAGAGGTGTGTTATCGATTTCGGTTGGCTTTGGCAAAATGGGCAGGTTGTGTCTTCAAGGATTCCTCTTCGATGTAGGTTTTCTCAAACTAGTAAATTATTGTCTAGAAGACGCCAGAGGAAGTTTAGTAGCCAAGGCAAACAACCCAGCTGCCAGCAGCTACGCCATAGATTCGGAGTCAGAGGATGTTGATGTGTAAGAGCCACAGAAGACCACCATCTTGAGAAATCTTGATAATATCCGCTCCGAACTGTATACTCTTCATTTGCAGTCCATTTCCATCGAACTAAATTGGGAAGAAGGCGGGGGCTGGGGTGAATGGATTTTATACGAAGGACGTCCTCCTCTGTGAAAAGTTGGTGGAGCAGATTATCGTTCCATTGAGGAGAGTTTGGGAGGAATAATTCAGAAACCCGTTGGAAGCAATCGAACCTTGGATATATGTAGGAAGCATGGCCCCGAGAAGGATCTAGTAACCAAGAGTCTTGCCATATGTTGATGGATTCTCCATTTCCAACACGCCAATCTATTCCAGGGAGGAGAAGTTGTACCCCCTTAGAGATGCATTACCATGCATGGCTTGGTTTATACCCCGTGGCCGATTGTAGGAAGGATGTTTGAGGGAAGTATCGGGCCTTGTAAATTCTGGCCGTAAGAGAGTTTGGGTTGGTCACAAATTGCCACGCTTGTTTGGCAAGCATTGCCTTGTTAAAACTGAGCAAATGTCGAAAACCAAGACCTTCCTCATTTTTTGGTCGACACATTTTTGTCCAGTTTTTCCAGTGAAATTTCTTTTCCTCATTCATGCTACCGCAGTAGAAATCACATAATCTTTTTTTTATTTTATCGCACGTGTCCATTGGGAGCAGAAAGCAACTCATAATGTATGTCAGAATTGCCTGCAAAACAGATTTTATGAGGATTTCA
This sequence comes from Hypericum perforatum, assembly GCA_012979155.1. NCBI lineage: Eukaryota > Viridiplantae > Streptophyta > Magnoliopsida > Malpighiales > Hypericaceae > Hypericum > Hypericum perforatum. The sequence goes on from SOPF01028553.1 coordinate 25,670, forward strand.
CGACCAGTTTTAAAAAGAAAGTGGACATTCTAATTGCCCACTTTGTTTCGCACGTGTTCTTCCAATCCCGAAAAAATAGCTTTCTTATATTGGTTGATGGTAGGGGAGCCCTAGATAGTGTTTCTCATCATCGGCCAGTTTCATGCAAAGCGACGAACATAGTCGATGTTGGGTATCATTGGGGATATTCTGGCTGAACTTGACAGAGCTCTTATGTGTATTTATTTTCTGTTCTGAGGCAGCTTCATATGTAGCCAATAATATCATTAGATTGTTCAGCTCGGTTTCATTCGCTCGAGTGAATAACAGCGCGTCATTCGCGAAGAAGAGGTGTGTGATACGGGGTGCTGACTAGGGATGGCGATGGGTAGGGTCGGGTAGGGTATTAGTACGACCCTACCCATACCCTAGTTTAAGAAGTCGGACTCATACCCTACCCTAGACCTTTAAGATTTTTCATCACTAGATTCATACCCTTATCCTTAGGGTCCATAGGGTCTATACGGTCTTACAGGGTCCGACCCTCGAATTAAATACAATATATTTTTTAGTATAAAATTTAACTAAATCATAATGAATATATTAAAATTTATTAAGAAATATCTTATAGATCACTAAAAATAATTAAAAAAAGTCAATTCCGTAGATAATATTTCAAAATATTTAAAAAATATATTATATTTTATAAATAAATAATAATAATAATAAGTCTAATTAGAGTTTAATTATTATTTAGTTAGGGTCTAGTTAGCAGTAATGTATAAATTAGGGTAAAAGGGTAAGGGTAGGGTAAAAGTTCATAGATTTATACCCTACCCTCGACCCTACCTTTAAATATAGACTCATACCCATACCCTACCCTAGACTCAGTCAAAGTCAACAGACCCTCAACTCACGGGTAAGGGTAGGGTCCGACCCGCAGGGTATGGGCATTTCTGCCATCCCTAGGTGCTGTACGAACCACTCGCAGTCCGTGGATTTTGTGCGTTCGGTTAGCATCCTCAAGGAGGGCCGAGAATCCTTCACCACACATCAGAAATATATACGGAGAGATTGGATCCCCTTGGCAAAGTCCCCTACTTTTTAAATAATTTTATATTAATAAAAATAAATTAGTAAATAAATAATTTACTAGATATTCGTAACAATGTGTATGGGCTTCTTATTCTTTTCTTGGTTATGAGCTTCAACAACTTGGTTTGAACTCAAATTTTTTAAATTAAGCCATTGAAGTCATTTTGGAACTTTCTATCTCTTTTATTGACTTATTGTGAGTTTTAGTCTAAACTTATATTGTTCAAATGCAATTGTATTTCGTATATACATCACTACAACACATCTGTAGTTTTGCATACTTATCATGATTTAACTGTGCGTTCGTAGTTATTTTATTACTTTCAGAAGAAACTTCAGAAGGTTACTCGTACTAGAGAATATGTCAATTAGCTTTATATACAATAAAAAATGCAGATTCATACCGGCTACGGTTCTCAAGTATCCCTGGAAGCACTACTTGACAAGTAGCAAGGTTTTGTCCCCGCAAAAAAAAATATCCTGGAAGTAGCTCTGTTTTGGCGATTGGCAAGACATATCCTAGTAGCGTTGCCTGAACGAAGCGTGGGCGTAAAGCATCAAGTGGAGGCGCCGAATCCTTGTTTCAGGGGATAGACCTGTCAAACAAAGCCAAGTACAGACGAGCTGGTAGGTAGTGCCACTCTCCATCTACCAAAAATTTGATCTCATAACAAAGACATTATAGAGAGCACGTTCAGAGGAGAGTGAACAAAAAGGCAGATGATTTAAGTACCTCGATCTGTATCATAGCTGCCAGGTATGAGCATTAATGTTGTGAATTTTGTAAATGAGGCAGATGATTTCCTCTTTTTGACTCCAACCATCAAAAGTTCTCATTACTTGCAAGCTCTGCAAAATGAAAAATTGTCATGATGAAAGATCACCAGTCACCAACTTTAATTAGTAATAAATACTCCTGAGCACTAGACAGATTTGCTCGAAATAGTAATTTGTCTTATACCGTGTTAAGAATGATCCAAGGGTCCAAGAGATTTTTGCATCACTAGTGAAATATGCGATCATTTGAAAGTATCAGAATGAGATCAAATGATGTTATTGTAAAAATATTTCTCGTTAAGTTAAGGGAATTTTTTTTCCATAACAGGAAATATCTTTTCATGTAATATGGTTCATATGTAATCAAAATTGACCCACAAATTTATGGACAGAATCACACTCAATAAAAAATTACTCAATAGTTAAGAAATTGTGATATTCTTAAGTTGGTAATTGTCTATATTATGATATCTCAATATTCTTTATTGATGGTAATAGAGAGTCTATAAATATAACAATTTCGTGGTCCCTTAAGCTTACTCAGACATTCAGAATCTCAGCACTATCAAGAAGTGAGAGCAAGAGCCTAGAAGAGCCATGAAAAATTGCCGGAATTAAAACCAAAGCTCGACGGAAGCCGCAACAATGGCTAGAGATAATTCGATTCTTTTGCTTCCGCTATTTATATGTTCATGATGTTTAGAACACATCTAGACCCATACTTTTCGATGGAGTTTAGATACGATATGGACCTATTTTAAACATCATGAACACATAAATATCGAACGCAAAAGGATCAAATTACTTCCAACCATTGTTACAACTTTCGTCGAACTTCGTGTTTAATTTTGGCAAATTTTCATGGTTCTTCTAGGCTCTTGTTCTTAACTATTGATGGTGCTGAAATTCTGAATGTGTGAGTGAGCTTAGGAGACCACGAAATCATTGTATTTAGAGGCTCTCTATTACCATCAATAGAGAATATTGAGATCTCATAGTATAAATAATTACCAACTTAAGAATATCACAATTTTTTGATTAGTAAGTAATTTTTTATTGAGTGTAATTTTGTCCACAAAATTTGTGGATCAATCTTGTTTGCATATGAACCATATTATATGAAAAGATATTTTCTGTTACGGAAAAAATTTTCCCTTAACTTAACGGAAAATATTCTTATAGTTCTTTTCTGGACTGTGCTGCTTCCATATCTTTTATTTGTTCTAGAAACTTTTTCACGTACAGCTATTCGGACATGCTCAAACTACAACTTAACCACAATAGATTAAAAGTATTGATGAAACAAATAATAAAGCCAGAGAACCCGCTTAAGAATAAATTAAAGCTAACATTTTGCTCCTCCTGGTTAAAACTTAAAAGAAAGTACAAATGATAAGCCGTAAAATTGATATAACAATTCAATCAAAGACTTGGCAGCATTTGTAACTTAAAAAAAGATTTATCAGCATTTGTTTATGAATTTAAATCATCACTGGTTTAAATATTCGAAAACTCAACATTTAATTTCACAGGTGAACTAAATCATTAAATATTGGTCGTTAATTCATAGGATAAATTAATATCTCACCCGATTGTTTTTATTAGAAAAGAGAACCAGTTAATAGCAAGAAGCAGGAAGCAAAGATCGAGTGACGAATCTTAAAAAAAAAAATTCATTTTCCACATAATGGGATAATGTGCTTTTAATATTTACTCACTCAGTCACAGGAAAAAGCACAATTTTATCAATGATTCGGAAACATTCCCACAATGAATCACTTCCGTTGTTCTGATAATATATATTTCTTCAAAGATGAAACTCTTCAAACTGCATTTTTTTCTCCCATTTATCTGTCTTGAGCCTCTAGGGATGCCAGATTGACGGATTCCTTCTGCTAGAATTACCAGAGCCTGTTTACTCAAATGTGTAAACACCATTACACCTATCATCCTTAATCACCAAAATGGAATGCCAAGCTCAAATATGTGTTCAATAGTCTCTTAGCATAAAATTTCTGATTATTCTACTGTCCCTTATAGTTTCACATTTAACCCATGTCACCTTTGAACAAATAAACACTGGAACATTACAAGAGAAAACTGACAAGACTTGTCAAGTGTAGCGGAGACAAGGGTCATGGATGAAACAACCATTCTCACGCACGAGGGACATTACAAAAATGATGAATGAAAATAACAAATGGATCTGACAATAGAAAGAAGGTTTGTGCACTTGGATTTCGAGTTCGACCATAGCAAGTTCACTTGTGAAGTTAACCAGTGCAGCCTCAGCCTTGTTGCGTGCCACTATGGAAGATAGATTCAAGCATAACATTACTTAGATCGTTGACTTCAACAAAATGGTCCCAACTGAAAGTCAGCTTGAGACAGATATTAGCGAGTCTGGAACTTGAAATAACAACCTCACCCAAAAAAATAAACATGAAAATGAGCAAGTCCACGGCGACAATCGACAATAAATCACGGAGTTGGTTATATATCAACATTCAACAGAGGTGTGCTTTTTTCTAATTTGTTAATATAGCTAAAAAAACCTATTTTTGGGATTTTGCAAGAAATTGTTTTCTTGTTAAAACTCTGGGCCAGATAAAAAGATGTTCGTTCAATTATAACAATAGAACGATGTTTAGGCTAGTCAGCCTAAATTTAAAAGAAATACTTGAAAAATTAATATTTTCAAAATCGAACCGGAGGACGCCTTAAAATTTTCAAAATTTCTAGTTCACTTGATTTAATTAGTCTGATCGTCGGTCGGACCAAAACTGTTATTTTTTATAAATATTATAAAATATATGCTATAAGCTTGAGTTAGCTTTAAGATATTAGAAGATCAAATAAATTTAAATGTTTATTAGCTTTGGTATATAATTTATCCAAATAAAATCAACAAATATTAATTTAAGAAGCCAAAATATAAGAAGATATATCAAATTTGGTTGACTTGATTCATAACCAAAAATTGTTGAAAAACAACATTATTATGATCCAAAAGTTATCTATAGGCTTCGAGCATGTAAGTAAAAATTTTTGTTATAAATTTAAATTGGATAAAATAAGAAAAATAAACATCAATTTTCTAATCCGGGTAAACTGGGTGAACCAAAAATACATGATCATGCAATTCGACTGGATTTTGGCTAATTAGACCATTCTCTGGATTTTAGGAAAAAAATGGAATGAGATTAGTCTCGGTAGGACCACAATTTTTAAAATAAAGTAAGAAATAAATTATTAAAAATTAGGGAAAATTACCCTCAGGCTCCTCGGGTTTGTGAAAATTCGTGTTTTAGCCCCCTATTTTTTTTATTATCATTCAACCCTTGAATCTTATCAAAAGTGTATAATTTAGCCTCTGTCGCCGGAATCCAGCGATTTCTCCGGCGAAATGGCACCTAAGATTACTAAAATACCCTTTTCCTTTAAAAAGTAAAACAATAAATTGAAACATAATAATAATTCGTATTGAGCTGAAATTTTTCATGACGCATCTTAACAATATACATGATTTACGCAAAATATTTCAGAAATTTTGGAGATACAGAAGTATTTGTTTTATTTTCCAACGTGCCAAAATATTGTAAAATTATATAAAATAGAAAAATTGTTTAATTGGGCTTCCTTATGCTCGCCTATCACCTTGAGGAGTTGACTCTCTTGATTCTGATCCAAGGAAGCAAAAATAATAATCGGCAACTTGTGCGCATCGTCTAAATAAGTGTACTTGAGATGAGCAGGGAGTGGCTTGAGCTCCAAGTCTGGTGGCGCAACGATAGACGACTGCAGCTTATGCCTTGGTGTATCTTCCAAATCTAGTGACTCCGCCGTGCGTACCCATGATACCATTTCCTTCAGGTCTCCTAAACTCTCATCCTCTTCACATGTCACCTCCTGTACTTGCTCTTCTTCATTTTCCGCCACAATTTTGTCCACCATATCAATCTGATAACAATCATCTTCCACAGTTGGGTACTTGGCAGCTTCAAACACATTAAACACAACTTCATCATCACATACTTTGAAACGGAGCTCACCTTTTTCCACATCAATGCTTGTCTTTCCAGTGGCCAAGAAGGGTCGACCAAGAAGAAGTGGCACATCACGATCTTCCTCTATCTCCATCACAATAAAGTCTACAAGGAAGATCAAGGTGTCGACTTTTACCAGTACATTCTCCACTATCACTTTTGGTCTTGTTACTAAACGATCTACAAGTTGGAGAACGATCGATGTTGCCTTCATATCTCCCAATCCAAGCCTCCTAAAAATTGAAAATGGCATAAGGTTAATACTAGAACCGAGATCAATAAGTGCTTTCTTGAAGATTTGATCTCCGATGGTGCAAGGAATGGTGAAACTTCTGGGATCCTTCATTTTCTTAGGTAGCTCCTGGCTCAAAACAACATTACAACCTCTCGTCAATAGAATGACTTTAAAATCATCAATGTTCCTCTTCTTTGAAATGAACTCCTTGATCCATTTCTGGTAGGTGGGCATTTGCTCAAATGCATCTAGGAGCGGGATGTTGATGTGGAGGTTTTTGAAGAGTTCCAAGAACTTCTAATAGCTAGGATGTGAAGCTTGCTTATTGACCCTTTATGGAAAAAGTGGCGGAGGATACACCTTTTTTGGCTTCAGCTTAGTCGCCTCTTCTACAGACTTCTCCTTGTCTTCTATGATAGGAGTTACTCATAGTTCTTCTTCCTCCTTACTTATCGGTTTTATTGGTGGCTTTGCTGTTGCAGGTGCTGTATTCTTCCCCAAGTCCAGTCCACTTCTAGTTGTAATAGCCTTGCAATGCTCCTGTTGAGTAGGCGAGGCTTTAGTGTTGCTCGGAAGCGAGCCCGGTTGTCTTTTGTTTAGCTGTGTTGCCAACTGACTGATTTGCACCTCTAAATTCCGAATGGTGGCTTCGTGACTCAATACTTGCTTCCGCAACTTGTCTTCGCTTTGGCCATCTTACTGTGGTGGTGCTCGCGGTTGCCATCTTTATTGATATGGCTGATATTGCTGTAGTGGAGGACCTTGTGTGTTTCTTCCAACAAAAGGTGGTTTCGGATGTTAAGGTGCTTGTTGTGCTGCATTATTTTTCCATGAAAAATTCAGGTGGTTTCTCCAACCAGGGTTATATGTGTTGGAATATGGATCATTATTCATGTTGGCATCTTCTAAGAAATTGGCAGGTTCAGCAATTAAAGAGCAAGCATCCGTACCATGTGGTCCTGTACAAATCTCACAAACCTGGGAAGATTATGACGCTTATGATGCTACTGAACTTTGGAACATCTGCGTCAATGCAGTGACTTGAGCCTTTAGTGCCGCTTCTTCACTATTGTCTTGTATGCTGGTAACTTTTCTCCTCTCAGTTTGATCTCCCCACTCATGGTTGTTGGTAGCCATGGCCTCGATGATTCGGAGACCATCAGCTTCTTCTTTTTCTGTCAGATTTCCTCCAGCAGCTGCATCTAAGTTAACTCGGATTTGTGGCTCACATCACTTATAGAAGGTTTGGATAAGCATCCATTCCAGCATTTGATGGTGTGGGCAGTCGCGAAGTAATCCCTTATAGTGATGCCAAGCTTTATGGAGAGATTCACCACCCTGTTGCTTAAAATGAGAGATTTTATTACGGAGTTGAGTGGTCTTACCTGGAGGATAATATTTGGCTAGAAATTGATCAGCTAGCTCCTCCCACGTAGTGAAGGTACCAGCAAGAAATGATTCTACCCATTCTCAAGCATCGTCCTTCAGACTATACTTAAACAATCAAAGTTTAATGGATCTAAATACGTGCAAGAGTACACAATCACTCAAGCAGTATAATGATAAGTCAAGTCATTTCCACAGAGAAATATGAATTTGTTCATCAAGTACCAAATTATGAATTCTTAGATTTTAAGCTAAGAAGAATGATTTACGTGATTGGTTTGGTAATCTAACACTATAAATCTTGATATCATTATATTCTTAGATTCAATCAACTGGCTCAAATGAATCTCAGATAAACAAAGAACGATTATGATCTCGACCAAGCTGTCACTTTTGATCCGTGAACATATTAATCCATCAAATACAATATGAGCAATGGAAGTTTATGTCCTTGATCAAGTTTATCACTCTTGATTCAATAACACACACAACCACACAATATCACAAGAGATTAAATGAAAGAACAAACTCTTTATTAAGATAAAACAAAGTACCTTAATGATAAGTGATCCAAAATGTTGTTGACAACCTTCTTGATAAAGCACTAACAACTTGAGGCTAAAAGTCTAAAAGCTAGAAGTTTACAAATTGAAGTTTACTAGCCTAAGTTGTCTTCTAATGATGGATGCCCTTCTCTTCTCCTTCTCCCTCCTCTTTATAGCCACTATATCATGCTTGCTAGAGGGGATTTGGTTGCTCAAAATCCATAAAAATGGCTGCAAGTTGGAGAATTTGAGGCTGGAAGTTGGCAGAATTTGGTGCTGCAATTTCTGACTTTCTGCTGTAGGCGCCCAGCGTACGCTGGTTCGCTAGCGGCCACTGGCCTCCCTGCCCGAAAAAATTCTGCCTCTCCTGCCTAGCGTACGCTGGTTTGCCAGCGGCCGCTGGGCCTCAGCAACTCCTCTTGAACTTGTAGTTTTTTCACCTCGCACTCTTCCCATTCCGCGCCTTCCTTGTTGCTTGCATCAATCACCTATAAAACACCATAAATCGATAATCACCTTGCTTCTTGACACTCAAGCCAAACAATGATAAAATACATACAAAACATGACTCGAAAACTCCTAAAACATGATTAATCTTACACCTAAATGGAACCAAATGGATGTGTGTTCTTACACGCATCAACGAGACAACCCAAGTTCGTGGAAAAACCCCATAAACCATCCAAATTCACAAATTTGCTCACGAAAACACAAAAATTTCCAATTCTAACAAAAATCTATTTCTCTGTACAAGGGAAAGCATCTATTAGCAGAAAGGAGAAACCTTGATGGAGGGGTAGGAGATGAGCTGGAGGATTGGGACTAAATTAGTAAAAGCCCCCCTTTAACCTTGTTGTCAACGTCGGTGAAATTGCGGACGTAGGTAGGACCGGGACCAGGATGAAAAAATAAGAACACATTCCTGCTCTTCATCTTCCACCTCTTAGTACCACACATACCCTACATTAAATGACCAGTCATTCATCGTTCCCTTCCCTCCATCCAATATCTAGGGCTTCTTCTTCTCTGGTTGTCTCGTAACCACCAAGTTTGCCATTCTTTTCCTCAAGTCACAACAAGGCCCTATGATTAATTAACAGAGGGAAAATAGTCGAAATGATGCGAGGTTGCAAAAAGCTGAAGATGGATTTGATTAGGAAGGGTTCGAGGAAGAAGTTCATCTCGCGAATTTTGATTTACTTGATTAGCAATTGAAAATTGGTCAATCTTTGATCTCGATGCGTCGGTGGGTTTCGTAGATTTAAGGTTTCGAGTTGGGGGCGAAGGTTGTATTTTGTTTGTTTTGGGTTAAACAACAATGTGCTTTATTTTGTGAGGTTTGAGCTTCAAACCATTACTTGTCCTCGAAGGAGACGTAGGTTAAGGGAGGTGGTTGTATTTTGTTTTGTTTGGGTCGAAGGAGACGGCACGAGAATGACCAGGGAAGAGAAAGAAGGCGGAGAATTTGTTTTCGTAAGAAAAGGGTATTTTTTAATCTCAGGTCCGAATCACTGGAACAATTGTCAGATTCCAACGAGAGAGTGAAAATATACACTTTTCACAAACATGAAAGGTTGAATGATAAACAAATAGGGAGCTAAATTGTTAATTTTCTCAAACCCGAGGTGCCTGAGGACAATTTTCTTTTTTTTTTTTTAATTCCAAAACTATATAAAATCTAGGGCAAATTACCCTGTAGTCCTTGGTTTTTACATAATTCTCTTATCGGGTCCCTCTTTTTTCATAAATGAGTAATCCAAAAATACCCTTACACAAAAGACAACAAAAAAATAAAACAAAATACCATTACCTTCTCTTTCCTCCCACTTTTACTTCATCGGAGAACCTCATTTTCAATAATTAAGTGCGACCGTTTCTCCCCTCTAGTTTATCTTCAACCTAATCTATTGATTTCAAGAAATCGATAACTTTTCAACCATAAAAATCGGAGCTTTTGATTTTATTTTTTTATATATGGCAAGAACAACACTTGATGAGATGTCGAGGATGGGGGCTTTCGTGAAGACAACTTTGACTTTCTGGGAGTTAATATCATGGAAGCTCATCTCCAAGTTTCTGCCAAAGGACGAAGGTCATGTTTGGCAGAGAGTGGGAAGACCTCTAAGAGATAACCCCCTTCTTCCTCCTCATTAGAAAGCATCTAAAAGTTGTTTTTGGGTTGTCTTGTTGCATATGTTAAGAACAAGTCCAATACATAACGGTGATCTTCCAAGGTAAACAGTTCTGCGGAATTAAACAGCTTTGGGGAAATCCTTCTTCCATTCAAATCCTTACCCTTCTTCCAATCGGACACCACCGACCCACCACGATCGATGTCACAGAACCATATAGATCCGATATCTGAAATGACATAGACACGGGAACGTAAGAGGCATATGAGGTGTTTGGCCTGACCTCAGGCCTATAGCAGAAGTCCACCATATGGCATAGCAAAAGTCTACCACATGAAACAAATGGCATCCTCGCCCTACTCGACCCATGCGCTCTCTGATAGAGGTGGTGACAAGAGGTTCTTAGACGATGAAGACACCATTGTTGATTCAATTCCCCTATTGGTCGACTCCATTATTTTTCTTCTATACCCAAAAGTGGTCGTCATCCTATATTTAGGGTTTTCTACCCCCCACCATTGTTTGGTTGTGAATATTGGACCTCAAAGTCGTAGGAAGGGAGATCGAATTTGTAGGATGGGGTTTCTTTTTAATTTTTGATTCTGGTGTTAATCTCGTCAGAGAAGATGAAGGTGAAGGTCATTTTTTTAGTTTTGTCTTTTGTGCAAGGATATTTTTGTTATTTTACATGTCAAAAAATAAAAAAATAAGTCTGATTTGGTCGGTGGGGACCCGAGACAAATATTTTTAAATAAAAGAAGGACAGATTACTCATTTATGAAAAAGGAGGGACCCAATAGGAAAATTATGTAAACACCAAGGACTAGAGGCACGTCCATACTTTAAGGTAACTATAGGAAAGTTTTCTTCTTTTTTATTACTCATATGGAGTTTTGTCCTATTTCTTATATGACAACTTGGTTAGAATGTGGTTAGCTGAGAGCACCTTTCCCCTCACATATTTCTGGGGTATGCTTGAGCTAATCAACATAGCGTTCATCATCTCCTTAAGAATTTGATTCTTGGGTTCAGCTATGCCATTCGATTGAGGTGAGTATGGAGCAATCGTCTGATGAATAATGCCATATTCTTGGCAGAGTTCCTCAAATAGAGCTACGTATTCTCCTCCTCAATCATTTAAGATCATTTATATTTGGGCAAATTATCCCCTAGTCCATGGTATTAATCAGATTCTCTTATCGGATCCCTTTATTCTCATAAACGATTTAGTCATCCCTGTATTTTGATAAAATATTAGTCTCGGGTCCCTGATTGACTTTAGAACCTATTTTATTTTTTACATGTGAAATGACTCTTTTACCCTTTTACAAAAAGACAAAAATAATGACTTTTGTGAAGGATAAAAAAGTCATTTCACATGTCAAAAAAATGAAAAAGGCTGATTTGGTTAGTGGGGACCCCATACAAACATTTTCTCATAAAACAAGGATGGATTACTCATTTATGAGAAATGAAGGACCCGATAGGAGAATTATGTTAAGTCTAAGGACTAGAGAGTAATTTGCCCTTTAGATTTTTACGCCGAGTGATTTTCAACCTCATGCTTATACCTCTTAAATGCATCAAGAGCTTCATCTTTGCCTTTTAGGAGATATATGTAATAATGGGCCTGTTTGGCAAAAAAGTTTGAAATAGTAGATAGAAGATTAGGATAAGATTACTGATCTTCTCTTTTGGTAAAAACAATAGATTACAATCTACTAGAAGATTATATGTAGCATTGGTTTGTTTGTTTAATTTTTCTAAAAAGTTTATTACCTTTTTTTACTAATAAATATTCTATTTAAAATACAAACTCTTGATTCTGAATATAAATTTATCTTATGAATTATTAGAAAATTTAAATATTATATATTTAACTAAAAAATGAAGAGATTGAATTTAAATTTTAGATTGATTTGTTTAAATCTTATTAAGTTTTTGCTAACTAGATTTTATGATAAACTAATAAATTCTTTTTGAAATAAGATATTTTGTATAACCAATTAAATATATTATTTTTCTTGATATTTAGTTGAGATGTAATCCTTAAATATAAGAGATTCTTTTATGTCGTTAAGAAGTTTTTATTTGTTGAAGATTTTGATTAACAAACAAATCCTAAAAGATATCATTTAAACTAATATTAAAATTATTGAACACCTTTAAAAGATAGCATCCTCAAGTTGATCACCAGCACAAAACCCTTTAATTAGAGTTACTATACGTAAACACATTAGGCTTACAAGACATCTCATCGAACACCTGGACTGCACCACCAGTATTACCATAAGTGCAAGCCTATTCAGAAGGGAATTAAACGTCCTCACTGGGGTGGTACCCAAACTTCATCATATTTGGCTCTCTCTCTCTCTCAAAAGTAAGCTATGTCTATTTGTCATACTTAATTACAACTTTTTGTTTAAATTTATTTGGTTTATGATATATTTCGTGTAATTTTATCAAAACAATAATTTGAATTGTTAAATATGTAGTGTGAAAGTTTAGGATTGCGGCATCCACTTGTATTAATAGTTTTATTATCATTGTCCTCGAAAGTTGATTAATTCGATAATGGTGTCATATAATATACTTATATGTTCAATTTTAATTTTCATTCCACTCATCTATTATTAGTTCAGATTTTATAATGAAATTCTTGCTTATTTTTTACTCTTTTTCCTAGTTTCCTTATTACGGCATCAATTTGTACATTTTATAAACATGCAATTAATTAAAAAATATATTAGGGTATCAAGTTTTGTGTGCGCACATATATTAAAATTTCACTAGTTAGACACAGAATTGTTTCCCTAGTTGACGGAAAAATTATCATATATTTTATATAGATAAAATTTAGTTGTATACTATGTAGTTTACTCGACTTGTACATCATAAGAAAAATCTTTGACAAACTAACATAAGTTGTAGAAATGCAGGCACTCTACTATGGGAACATGTTTTTTAAATGACACTAAATATAAATAGGAATGAGTTGTTTGAGATTTTTGAGAAACAAAACAGAAAAATGAAAGAAAAAAAAACACATTTTCCCCTTTCCCGTAATATATTTTATATAAATATTTCCAGTCTTTTTCTTTCAATTTAATGATACATACAAGCAATTGTTTGCAAATAAATTGTTCGATAGGGCCCTCCAAGGATTCGTTTTCTCAAGGGGTTCTAGTATGATGATAATTATAAAATAATCGTTCACCTTACTAAATCATTTTAAACTATACAATATTAAAATAAAGTTTTATCATATATAATGGAAGAACAGTAGTATGTGCTTATTATATTACATTTCCCCTTTGTAATCTTGTTTATTATCGTTATTAATTAAATTGTATTTTACAACTTTTGGTTCATAATGTACTTATAATTTACATTATCATGAAGTAACAATTATATTTTTCTATGCAAATATAGATGTCCCAGAAAAATAAGATAAATGGATATATGAATAGTGGAAGAGCTAATTGGACAGATGAACAATTTTTGCTATTCGTTGACATATGTGTTAGAGGAACCAATGATGGATTTAGAGCTGGTGGCACGTGGGGAAATAAGGGTTGGCAGTACATTGAAAAAGAGTTAAAATGTGTCAGGTATGATTTTACACGAAGCCAATTGAAAAGCAAATGGAGTTGGATCAAAGAACAATTTAAGTTATGGAGGACGTTAATAGGCTCAGACACAGGTTTAGGATGGGATCCTGTGAAAGGGACTGTTGATGTTTCTGAGGAATGTGATTGGAGTGGTCTTCGGCGTCGTGAAACACCTACAACCACCGTCGCAATATAGTTTTATGAAGTAGGATTGTCGATCCCACGAGGATTAAGCGAACGCCTTACTCGGCTTACTAGCTATGAATTAGGAACTTGATTTGGATTTAATGGTTTGGTTTTGGTAACTAACACACTAACAAGCACAAAATAACAACTCAAGAACAACAACAACACAAATATAAAGAAAAGAAAATTAAACTAAAATGATATGAAACCAAAGATCACTTAAACAAACTAAATGGTTCGTTAGGTATTCTATGTTCGTGTCATGGTCCGAGTATTTCAAGGCAACTAATCTATGCTCTCACGCTAAATTAGTCTAAGTTAATACTTAGCTAGGACCAAGTGAACTCGACGTGCCTTCGCAATCATCAAGACACAAAATCCTAGCTAAACATCAACTATAAGTATCACCCTTTAGGGCAACCAATTACCAAGAAAATCCTCATTTTACAAGGCAACAGATCAACTAATCAATTTTTCGATCAAATCTTTCTCCTCTTGAAGATCAAGACTCGATTATTTTCATAGTTATAGGTGAATAATCTAGACTAAGCATTAAGTTTTTAACAAGTACATGAACCTTATCATTTTCACCAATCTAAACCATTAGCATGCTTAAGCTTTCAAGGAATCATATCAAAACAAAACTACTCAAACATATTTATAAGAACAAACACCATCATATATTTTACACAAGATCAAAGCAAGGAAAGCAAGAAGTAAAAGAGTAAGGAAGAGTTACAAAGTCCAAGACTAAGCTTGGTTTATGCCTTTTATTTTTCTCCTTTCTTCCTTCTCCTTTATCTTCTTCTTTTTCTTCTTCATTTGCTACGGCCTCTCCTCTCCTCTTTTGCTCTTTTGGTTCGTTTCTTTTCTTATGGAATGGCTGCCTCCTCTTGCCTTAGCTAATTAATTAACTAACTACAAACTTAGCTAATGGAAATTATTAAATTCTAACTTAATGTAATATCCTAACTACTAATCTAACTTGGTCTCCACCTTTCCTCATTTTCCACATAAGTTAAGGTAAGTGGGCAAGAAAATATCTAAGTGTTTGCCACCCATTTTGGCAAGACTCGTGACTTTCTTGCTCTGGCCACAAAGATGGCGCCCTCCATGAAAGAATTGGCGCCCTCCATGCCTTGGTCATGCATATGTCATGCAAGTTGGCGCCCTCCATGCTCACTGTTGCATTGACGTCTTTCTTTCTTGCAATTTGGACCACTTAGACTCAGAACCGGAATATTCCCTTTTGATAGTTTGTAGGTAAGGATGTCTTCTTTCAAATGCCGCTGACGACACCTCAATCCGACTTCGTATGAGGAAGTTATGATTTTTTTAGTCGGAAGAGGTCAAAGCTGGCGAGCTCCAATGGTATCTTTGGCGCCCTCCATGGCATCTTTGGCGCCCTCCATGGCAAGCCACGGAGTTTTTTGGTGGATCAAGCCCAACGGAGTTAGAAAACTCCATGGGCTTCCTTTTCCTTCATATGGGTTGCCCTCCTTGCATTGGTTTGTCAAAACCATTTTGCTCGCAACCTCGTGGTCTTGCTCGTGCATTCGTGAAATATTGTCCCCGAAGCTCCTATAAAATGAGAAAACATAATAAAAACACAAAATCATGTGAAAAGAACAAAATGCAATATTTACAAGATTTATACAAAGAAAACACACATAAATAATTAATTACAAAGCTAAAACTACACTAAAATGTACACGAATAATGAGTGTTTTTGACACTCATCAAAATGGTGGAAAGATAAAATCAAGGTAAATTATATATTTAAAAGTGTTTATTGTGTTAAGGGTAAAATGACTAAGTGCTTAATATAAATTCTTAATTTGCAGAATTTTCTTGAATGTGCGAAATTGCGAGGGAGAGGCATAGGACAAGAGTTGTATGACAAGTATTGTTTGATATTTATGGGTGGTATGGCTACCGGAGAATATGCACGAACACCATCATCCATGAATATTGATGATATCACTATTCAAAAAGAACCCAACATCAAAAACATTCATGAAGTGTTGAAGTCATAGTTTGGACATTTTGACTGAAAAGTCAAAAAGTGAAGGCAGCGAAGAAGTCATCTCCCAGATGAATTAAAAGAAAAGACAAAGGAGTGAAGCTTCAAATTCTTCGCCAAAAAGAAAAAATAATCACAGGGAAGGAAAAAAAAGTTGACCACCGTGGAAAAGTTCTCTGATAGTATAAAAATATTATGCAACAGTCTTGAGTCTAATGCCGAGTCTAGAATTCACATCCTCAAGCATACTCTTGGTGACAAACCTGGTTTTATTATGAGATCCGAGAAGCACTCATTCGCAATGTTACTGATGGAAAGCAAAGAAAAGACGGAGATGTATAATACATTGATAAGCACAGAAGATAAATTATGGTGGTTAGATGAACAATATAAGAATCGTTAGATTGATATGGATGTTGCTGATTTTTTTATGACGTTAAATGCTGATTTTTTTCATCTATTTTTAATTCTAGATATGGATGTTGCTCTGTGGCAAGAAATGGAAGAAGAGAATGAGAACAATAAAGTAGTGATCTTCGTTGTTGGAACTTTATCTGAACATTTCTTAGGACATAAGTGGGTTCTTGAAATATTGAACGGACATCCAAAAAGATGTCTTAATATGCTTTGGATGAATAAGAATACTTTGAAAAAAAGTTATGTAGCAACTTAGAGATAAATTATGGCTTTTGTAATTCTAGAAGTATGTCTACATTAGAGAAATTATGCATGTTTCTTTATCAACTTGCTTTGGGTGCTTCGACAAGACAAGTACAAGAACGATTTCAACATTCTGGAGAGACAGTGAGCAGAAACATTCATGAAGTGTTGAAGATAGTGCTACAGTTGGCGATAAATTTAATAAAACCACAAGATCCAGTATTTACTTCGATCCCACCCGAAATTGAAGGTGATTTAAGATATATGCCATATTTTAAGGTAAATTAGATGTCACATGATAGTTTTGTAATTTCTTCTCCATTTTTAATTATAATAATTGATACATTTACTTAATTTTATTAGGATTGCATTGGAGCTATTGATGGAGTTCATGTACCTGCGGTTGTACCTCTGAATGATCAAATTCGTTTTCTTGGGAGAAAAGGAGTGACAACTCAGAATATTATGGTTGTTTGTAGTTTCAACATGCAAATAACATTTGTGTTAACGGGCTGGGAAGGTACAGCACACGATTCTCGAATCTTTCAAGATGCTTTAAGAAAGCAAGAATATAATTTTCCAAAACCACCTCCAGGTATACATAAAAAATATGATATTTTTTATTCTTTTATCTATTATAATTTTTTTATTTTTTCTAACATAATGGAAGGATGAATGTAGGAAAATATTATTTGGTAGATTCTGGATACCCACAGATAGATGGATTTCTCGGACCATACAGAGGTGAGATATCATTTAGCCAAATATCAACATGGTCGTCAAGCGAAAGGGCATAAAGAACTTTTCAATCAATTACACTCTTCTCTTAGAAGCTGCATTGAAAGAACATTTGGAGTGTGGAAAGTGAGATGGAAAATAGTACGTGTTATGCCTTCATTCACATTCAAGACGCAAAGAGATATTGTTATTGCTATGATGGGTCTTTGTAATTATGTTGGACTATATTGTTCGATAGATGAAATTCTATCAAATTTTGCAGAAAATTCATCATTTGCACATGATGAATTAGGTGATATTGATGGGAATCCACAATATGAAATTCGTCAAGATTAGGGGTCACATCAGATGCATACATTAAGAGATCAAATTGCTTTTAGTTTGATGTAATAATTTAGGGTAAATTACATCTGGCCCCCTCGACTTTGAACAAATAGATGATTTCCCCCCTCTACTTCGCAAACTGATTAAAATCCCCTCCTAGTTTGGCAAAATTATACGATTTCCCCCCTCTAGCTGGAACCAGAGCAAATCTCCAGCGAGGAGGCACCTAAAATGACAATTATACCCCCCTCTTTAACTTTTAACCCATTTTAACAGTTTCCCTCTTTTTTTACTTTCTAAAAACAAAAAATTTACCAAACTTCATGCAATTTCTCTCCCTCCCTCTCTCACGAATCCACATCGAAGCCCTAATCGGAGGTTCTCTATCGTGCCTCTCATCCCTGCACAGTTTCCCCCTCTGTCAAGCAAGAAGACCCTAGTTTCTGGGTTACTGGGTTTGTAAGGGAACAATAGCGAGCAAGAAGATTTCGTTGGAACTGGTCTTCGAAGTTGAGTCCAAATTTTACGACAATGTCGATCCTGATAAATATTATTTTGCCTATTTGGTTCAACACGTTTACAAAGCCTTCCCAATAGAGACTGCTGTCAGTCGTTATAAGTCGAAAGGGGGGTTAGAGATCATTAATGATGAAGATTTGATGTTCTTGTTTGAAATGTATATTGATCAAGATGTTGTAATGATTGTTGTTGAACCTGATGAAAGAGGAATACCCCTTATGACTGTGAGCCCGAAGGGCAAAGTTCTCTAGAGGCATTTGCCAGCCCAAGAAAAGTCCTCTATTCTTAGACTCTGTGGGAGTGAATCTGCTGGTCAGGATATTGTGACTCATCTGGAGGAGGCTGTATTAGGAGGTATTATTGATTTGACTTGGGAGAAGGAGGCTAGTGTAGATGAGGAGGCTGGTATGGAGAAGGAGGCTAGTGTGGATGAGGAGGCTGGTATGGAGAAGGAGGCTGGTATGGATGAGGAGTTTGGTTTGGATGAGGAGGCTGGTATGGAGCAGGAGTTTGGTTTGGATGAGGAGGTTGGTGTGGAGGAGGAGGCCATGATGGATGAGGAGGCCATGATGGATGAGGAGGCTGGTGTGGAGGAGGATGCCATGATGGATGAGGAGGCTGGTATGGAGGAGGTTGGTGTAGAGGACTGGGATGATATGGAAGAGGAGTTTGAGGCTGGTATGGAGGAGGTTGGTGTGGAGGACTGGAATGATGTGGAAAAGGAGGTTGAGGCAGAGGAGGAGGTTATTGTGGAGGGGGAAAAAGAGGATGATGAGAGATGATAGTAGCTTCCACTTATCAGATTTTTCTGAAAGTGATGATAGTAGCTACCATCTGTCAGATTTTGATGATGTTGATACTTTTGTGTCTGAAGTGGTTGGTGAAACCTCTGCCTTTGAAGATGTAGACCTCGATGATCAGAATCCATATCTTGAAGAGACAAACAGTGATGAGGAGATACCACTTGATCGAGGAGTGCGTAGGAGAGCAAGTAAGAAGTTAAAGATGGATGCAGTTAATGATTATGGGGGTATACCTTATAGAGGTGTGATAGATGATGACTTCACTTTCTCTGTCAAGATGATTTTCAAGGATGTGGAGGAATTTAGGATTGCACTAAAGAGCTATATAGTGAGGAATGGTTATGATGTTGAGATGATCAAGAATGAACCTTCAAGGATTACAGCAGTTTGCATAGGGGATTGTCCATGGAGGATTCATGCATCAAAGTTGAGTGGGCAGAAAACTTTCATGGTGAAGACTCTCCAAGATGAGCACACTTGTATGTGTGTGTCAATTGACAAATTAGCAAATCCTAAATGGATTGCAGGTCAGATTAAAGAGTTGTTAAGAGCAAATCCTAATCTGGATAACAAAACCATCCGAGCCTTACTTGAAGCTTGGGGTGTAGATCCAAAAAACTGGAAATTATGGAGAGCAAAAAAGCTTGCACGGAAGGAGACTCAAGGTGACCATGTAGATGGGTTTAGAAAGCTACAAAAGTACTGTGAATTATGTTTAAGCTTTAACCCAGGTTCAGTGATCAAGGTACAAGGACACCCACGAAGTAATTTTGATCAACCTATGCAATTTTGGAGGGTATTTGTGTGCCTACATGCAATGAAGTGGGGTTTTATGAATGGATGTAGACCTCTTATTGGTCTTGATGGATGCCATTTGAAAGGGCCATTTGGTGGTGTGCTGTTGGCTGCGATAGGTATTGATGCAAACAATGGTATTGTTCCAATTGCATGGGCAATTGTGGAAAAAGAGAACAGTGCCAACTGGTTATGGTTCATGAAGTTGCTTTCAGATTGTGTTGGTGCACATTCAAGTGGGAAAGTCCTTACTTTCATGAGTGATGGACAAAAGGTTAGTTGCTGCTTACCGTGTTAGTTGCTACTTACCTTGTTAGTTGCTACAAAAGGTAATTGTAACCACTTTGAGACTGATTTGCAGGGCCTTGGCGATCAAATTGAAGCTGCCTTCCCAAATGCAAAACATCGGAGATGTTGCAAGCACATAATAGCCAACCTAAAAGACACCTTCAGAGGAGTAGATTTGACCAACTTCTTCTGGCAGATGGCTTATGCAACAACAAGGGCTGAATTCAACAAGGCAATGGCACTCTTGAAGTTAGAGCAACATCCAGGGAAGCTGATAAATGGTGAACTGATCACTCCAGCAACATGGCTTCAAAGGATCCCACCTGAAAAGTGGTCAAGGTATGCCTTTGATGATTATATGAAGTCAATGGATGTTACTAATAACATTGTTGAATCGTTCAATAAATGGATTTTGGATCTGAGAGATGCCCCTATTGTTGAGCTTCTTGATAAGCTAAGGCAACAAGTGATGATTAGGCAACATGAGAGATTTGAAATGGCCAACAAATATGTTCGGAAAGTTGTTCCAATTATGATGAAACAGTTGAGAAGGTTGAGTGGAATATGTCGAAGATGTAAGATCTTTCCAGCAAGAAACTTAGAGTTTGAGGTTGAAGCTGAAAGTAAAAGATTTGTTGTTAAGCTTGAGGGTGGTACCTGTTCTTGCAATGTATGGCAGCTTAGTGGAGTGCCATACTTACATGTTGTAGCTTGTGTAATATATCTGCAAAGAGACCCAGTTGATTATGTCAATGAGTACTTCACGGTTGAGAAGTAGAAGATGACATATCAGCAGTATGTCCATCCATTTCCAGAAGTAGATCTGGAACCCGATGTGGGTGAATCTTTCTTTCTACCTCCTCCATTGACTAGAACAGCAAGTAGGCCTAAAAAATTGAGGACCAGGCAAGAAGCAGAGCGTCCTCCATCAACTAGGTCCAATACGGTCAAATGTGCTATATGTGGTCAGCTGGGACATAATAAACGCTCCTGCAGAGGAGGGCCTACTAAGGGCAAGGGCAAGGGAAAAAGGACAGTGGTATGTACTTTATTATATGTTTGTAACTTTCTTTATTTACCTTTTACATAGTTTAATGCACAAGTGCTGCCTTTTGAAGCAACAAAGAGGCCGACAGCAAGCACATGCACCCCAAGTTGCCCTTTCAAACCCATCCACCACAACAACACATGTGCAGCCACAGGTTTGGACTTTATCGATGCATATTACAGCTATTTTTTATCCACATATTGTTATTATTTTTGAACTAAAGTTGCCCTTTTCATTTGTTTTATAGCAATTTGGTAGACCTACTGATATGTCTTCACAAACAAGGGTGTTTGAGCATGGAGAATCAAGCACAGCTTCAAGAGGAAGGGCTGCAAAATGTGTTCCTCAAAGAGGAAGAAGGCCAGATGCTGGATCTGTTGGGAGAGGAAGAGCTGCTGCAACAACACATGGAAGAGGAAGAGGAAGAGGAGCTGTTGTTGGATCAACTTCAAGAGGCAGAGGAAGAGGAAGAGCAGTTGGGCACCCTCCATCAACATCCGGAAGTCAATCTAGTTCTGCTAGGACTGGAAAAAGCTTGTTGTTTGATTAACATGTAGACCGTAGGTTGGATGTCAGCCGAGGTTGTATTTTGGTGCAGCTAGGCTTTAGCATTTTGGTAGATGAAATATTCAGCTTGTTTGATTGTTTGGTGTAGCTAAACTTGCATTTTGTGTTCTGAACTTCAACTGATGGATGATGTTATGGTGTTATGAACTTGCTCATCTTCATTATTTATGGTCAACTGATGCATTTTGGATGCTATGAACTTGCTCATCTTGTTCCATTTTGCTATGAACTTGCTCATCTTGTTCCATTTTGTTATGAACTTGCTCTTGCTTATGAACTTATGTCACTGGATGCATTTTATTATGAACTTCAACTAATCAAAAACTTGCACACTTAACAGACTTCATTTCATAATACCTTCATTTCATAAAAGACTTTATTACACTTTCAAATTAACTACCTAATCAAAATAGTAGCATACATAACAACATTACACAAAATCAAGATACATACTAATTTCCTCAAAGACATTAATGAACTATCCATCTTTCGTAACATCATCGGCATAATCTTCACATCTTCAAATTCTTCTTCGTTGAACCCAATCATTGGATTTGGAGGATGATTACAGCTAGAAATCTCCCTTGGATTACACCAACCAACCCACCGGCAGCTATTCTTTGCACAACTATAGTATAGACGGCCCCGATTTTTGTCACTCTCGGCAATCTTGACCAAAGCACGAACTCCACACTTGCACTCAATATTGTTGTACCTCGCTCCATCTTCGATCTCATATGTAGCGTTAAAAGACAACATGCCGTAATTACCTACTACAATACACCATAGCTCAAATTGAACCTTCTGCCCACACCGGGAGTAGCTCCCCGACCTACTGCCCACACCGGGAGTAGCTCCCCGACCTACTGCCCACACCAGGAGTAGCGCCCCAACCTACCTTCGAAGCCTGAAAAAACCCAAATCAGTTTCCCGATTGTTGGAATCGTAACCCAAAAGTAGCTCCTTCAACCCAGCTCTCGAAACCCTAAACCCAAACCATCTACTTCAACCCAGCTCAAAACAATAGTGTCGTGTCCTACCTTCCAAAGTAGTTCCTTGAACGTGGCTCTCGGACAATCCGCACCTGAAACCCAGGAGCTGCTCCTTCGAACCCAGATCTCGAAATCAAAAGAAGCTCCTTCTAACTTTTAAAATGTTGAAGGGGAAGGGGTTAAATTTACATCTAGTAAATTTTTTGTTTTTAGAAAGTAAAAAAAGAGGAAAATGTTAAAATGGGTTAAAAGTTAAAGAGGGGGTATAATTGTCATTTCAGGTGCCTGCTCGTTGGAGATTTGCTCCGGTTCTGGCTAGAGGGGGGAAATCGTATAATTTCGCCAAACTAGGAGGGGATTTTAATCAGTTTGCAAAGTAGAGGGGGGAAATCGTCTATTTGTTCAAAGTCGAGGGGGCCAGATGTAATTTACCCAATAATTTAATTTGAATTTTTTTTCAATATTGTAATAAATATTCATTTATCTATTTTTATGACTGATATTCGGGTTAGACGGTTTTACCAACCCAACTATTGGTCGGATCTAATTTTTTTTCTTTCTCATTTTTATGTATTTTTTTGAAAGATATCTACGTATATAGGTAAATAATTTATGTAATTTTAGAAAATATATAAAAATACAAAATGTCCATGCAAACCATCCGGTTTGATCAGATTTTTTGAGTAAACTGTCTAGTCTGACCAAAATTCGTCCGGTCAAATCGAACTCCATTTTTACCCTAAAAAATGACCCACTTTTATGCTCAATTTGTGGTTTGACTAGTTGGACTATCGGTCGTTCTACATTTTTTAAAACTTCGATGATATGGTTTTTTATTCTAATTTTGTGAACTTTTAGCAGGTAGTTGTTTAATATACATAAGTTTTTTTTATGGTGTTAATCATGTTATATTTTTTAATTTTAAATTACATATAACTAATATTAAAACTAAATTATTAGTTATTTATCTTGATTAATAAGTTAACTATTTATTCTTTATTTAAAAGTGTATTTAAAATTTTAATAAGTCATATATTAAAAAATTAGTTAAAAATTAAATAAATAATTTAGAATAAGTGTAGTATTTTTTAATTAATGAACTTATTGAAAACAATAATTTATAATGTATATATATTCTATTTATTTATATTTATATGTAAAATATTAAAAATAAATTATTTTTTGGTCCGACCAGTGGTCTGACCAGCTGAGCCAGATTTCAGATCAATTTTTGCGTCGACGTCCGGAACGATTTTGAAAACAAAATATTCGTTGACAAATGCATTTCGCCATCTGCTATCTGCTAGTTAGGTTTACCAAACGTATTTTACAATCTACTATCTGCTATGTGCTCAGAATCCGCTATCTACTATCTGTTATCTGCTATCTGCTCCGAAACTTTTTCGCCAAACAAGCCCAATATCTTGTGTAATCATCGCTAAATAAGTTGAAGTATTTTTTTCCTGCCTTTAGTTTGCACATGTTTCATATCGCAAGGTGTTCGTATGAATTAACTCTAAAGGCATAGTACTTCTTTCCACCGAATGGAAAGGTGCTTTGGTTATTTTAGGCTCCACACATACTTCACATTTATCAAAAGGGTTGATCTCTAAATTTGATAATAAATTCAAACTAACTAACTTTCTTAGCGAATTTAAATTTACGTGTCCTAATTTATCATATAATAAATTAGAATACTCAGTCAAACAAGAAAAGTTTTAACTTTATTTTCACCATCAAAGATACGATATACAATCATTACATTATCTTAAAGAGCCCCTTCTCTACGTAACCCTTGCCTACAAATTGACCCACTTTGGCCAATACAAAGTTATCGGCCTCAAATACAAGCTTAAGCCGGCTTTGCTTAGCAGTAAGTTGGAAACTAAATTCTTGCGGATGTCAGGACATGCAACACATCTTTTGACAGTTAGCTCCTTTTCTGAGGTCAGCTTCAGGACCACCTTACCCGGACCTAAGATCTTGGATGTTGTGGAGTTTTCCATGAACAACTTTCTAACGGTGATCAGGATATAGCTTGAGAACATCTCCTTCTCTGAGTAGACATGGCAGGTTGCACCTATGTCCATGAATCACTCTCTTGAATTGTCCACCAGGTAGGCCTCGAATACCATGGTTGACAGATCCATCTCAGATAGGTCTTCAGCAAGGTTGGCCTTTTCTTCGTCATCCTTCTTTGGATGGTGATAGTCCTTAGCCATGTGACTGGATTTTTTGTACTTGTAGCAGTCGCCCTTGATCTTCTTATTCATTTTTTTTAGGACTCTTGCTTCTCTTACTTATCCCCAGACTTCTTCCTCTTATTGCTTCTCCTACTTTTCCCCAGACTTCTTCCTATTATGCTTGAGGTAGCTCTTGAAGTCTTTCCAAAGTGGGGGCAACTTCTCGATCATCGTAGTGATATGAATCTCAACGGAAAGATTCACAAATACGGACCATTTGTTACTTCAGAATGGAACAGATCACAACTCACAAAGAACTTGCAAAGAACCAAGGCACGAACTGACCTTAACCCGAAGCAAAAGAACTTATGAACCTTGATCCTAAGTCGTATCATGCCACAAGCGGGGATGGATGGTCCACTTGATAAGTGAAAGATAAATTCTAGCTAAGACGACTCACTAGCCTAAGCAAGAACACAACGAGTATCTAAACTCTCAATTAGCCAAAGCTAAGTTATAATTTGAAATTATTCTGAATGGTCTGATTATTATTGAATGAGGATGCCTCTTTATATAGGCTCCAAAGTCTTACAACTTCCTAAATGAAACAAAGCCTATTCTGGCCGAAATAAGAAGAAATCCTATTCTGGCCGAATTGACAACCTAAATAAAAACTAAATAAGAATAAATCTAAACATAATAACTAAGTAATATGCACATCCAAAACAAGATGCTACATGTCCTAAATAAGAAGATCTTCTCTTGTGCTTGTATCCAGAATATACGTGCTCTTCAAGGCATCCCAAATAGGTGATATGCTTCCAAAATAGGTTGATAGATGTCCCAAATAGGTTGATACACGTCCATGTATATTTCCAGAATAATATGTACTTGATAAGCTTCAAAAATAGCTTCAAACTCTCCAAAACGAAATCTACAAGCAAGTAACTTCCTAAATAGCTTCAAAAACGTGCATGGGCTTCCTTGGGCTTCTTAAATGTCCTTGCTCTTGCATAAACTCATTGGACTTCAGATCATAGCCCATCAGATTCATATCATTCCCCTCCTCTTGAAAGGGATTTGTCCTCAAATCCTTGTACATTCCATGCAATAATGAGCGAATAACACTATTGGAACAAGGATTAACCTTTGAATTTTGTGGATGCACTTGATATCTCCCACTCGAAGTGAATAAATACTTTGAGCATAAACAATAGGACATCATCTCCATTCTGAAAGCCAAGAACATGCTTGAACGCACAACTTTTTCCTTGAACTTCAAACTATTCCACAAGTTGAGCAATATTGATCCTCCAACATAATCATACTTGTCAACTCCTAAGAAGTCAATATGATCAACATGTTCAATAATAAAATCTGGAGATATATATGATATGGGCTGAATCTCTTCCTTGTCAATAGCAATAACAAGTTCTTCATGTTCACTAGCAATAGTAATTATGCTCTTCCTCATATGAACAACTTCCACAACTTCTGATTCATCGAACAAATCTCTTAAGTAGAGAAGTGGCATGTCATGCTCATGAAAACAATCTCCATCGAATAAATCTACAGAAAATTCGCCAAACTCCTCCCATGTCAAAACATCTTCAATAATCTGATCAGAACAACATACCTTCTCCTCAGTTTTGCACTTAGCTTGAAGGATGTTCTTATGTCGTGCTTCATCAACTTTCTTTAAATACAAGTCAATTCCTCTAGCCAAATCATCTTTAAGTTCCTCCCAATGGTCATCTCCTCTTCGTCTTGCCTCTATAGGTTTGCGATCAATCCTCAATCTTCTAATGTTCCTTGTGGATCCCGTGTCCTCATCATAATCAGTCTCATCTCCATGCATCCTCCTGATAGGTGGTGCTCTCCTCCTTGGGACATGAAGTACTTCTCAAGGTTGTTGGCTAGCTCGTGAATCCTTTATGGCATCCAGGCGTAGGCATATTGGCTCAACCTCCGCTCGCAATATATATTGGCACTTTCTTGTCAAGGCCTCCACAAACACCTTAAAATCAACGTTCCCTAAAGTCTGGCCTTCCTAAAACATGTTGTTTCCTTCTTTTTTTCTCCCTTTTTTTGTTTCTTTTCCTTTTTTTTCCTTTTTTCGTTTTTTTTCTTTTGATCAGAATACACAACCTAGAACAACTAAGACACGAATCTGATTGGAACTAAAACAAAACAAAATGAATCAAACTACTTAGACAAAACAATGAACTGAATACTAAACTAACAAGACAAAAAGGTAAGGATAGATAACCTAAAGCAACAAGCGAAAGCTCTGATACTAAATGATGTGAATCTCAGCAGGAGAATCACGATTTGCACGGATCTATTGTTGTCTAGAATCGATGACACATCGAACCCATGAACTGGACCAGCAAGAACCTCGGCAAAAGAGCCTCAACCCAAGCCATGAACAATCTGAGAACTCCAAGCCATGTTGAATCACGCCACAAACGAGGGTGGTTAACTCGCTTGATAAGTGAAAGAACGTTCAAGCCAAGCACACCAGCTCAAAGCAAGAACCAAGAGTTATCAAACTCACTTGCCTAAAAGACGAATTTTATTCAGAATGTTGTTCACATTTTGTTATGCTAACATGCCTTTATATAGGCTACAAAGTCTTCAAACATTCCTAAACAATCTAACTCCTAAAAAGGAGCTTGCAATCTGGCCAAAACTAGCACTCCAAAAAAGTAGGAATCTTGGCTGGAATAAGAAAACTAAATAAGAAATAATCTAAACATATAATATCTAGTAGATGTATAGTAGATGCACGTCCTAAACAAGCCATAGGTTGCTGGAATATAATTTCCTAAACAAAACTATTGACTTGACTAAATAGCTTAAGTAGAATCTGAATGAAAATTCCATGCTTCCAAAATAGGTTGATGCACGTCCAAAGTAGGTTGATGCATATCCAAAATAGGTTGATGCACGTCCAAAATAGGCTGAACTTCACACATGCTTGCTTCCAGAAGATTGCGTGCATTATAGGCTTCCAGATTAGCTTCAAACTCTCCAAAACAAAATCTGAGAGCAAATAACTTCCTAAATAGCATTAATGACATGCATGGGCTTTGCATGGGCTTTGTATGGGCTTCATGGACATCCTTGGACTTGCACAAACTTGCATTAAATTCAGCTTGGAAAATCTGGCCCATCAGATTCATATCATTCCCCTCCTCTTGAAAGGGATTTGTCCTCAAATCCTTGCATATGCCATGCATTATGGGATGAATCATATTGCAGGAACAAGGATTGATCTATGAACTTCGTGGCTGAAACAAAACAAAATGAATCAAACTACTTAGACAAAACAACAAACTAAATACTAAACTAACAAGACAAAAAGGTAAGGATAGATAACCTAAAGCAACAAGCAAAAGCTCTGATACCAAATGATATGAATCTCAACGGAAAGATTCACAAATACAGACCGTTTGTTACTTCAAAATGGAACAGATCACAACTCACAAAGAACTTGTAAAGAACCAAGGCACGAACTGACCTTAACCCGAAGCAAAAGAACTTATGAACCTTGATCCTAAGTCATATCACGCCACAAGCGGGGATGGATGGTGCACTTGATAAGTGAAAGATAAATTCTAGCTAAGACGACTCATCAGCCTAAGCAAGAACACAACAAGTATCTAAACTCTCAATTAGCCAAAGCTAAGTTATAATTTGAAATTATTCTGAATGGTCTGATTATTATTGAATGAGGATGCCTCTTTATATAGGCTCCAAAGTCTTACAACTTCCTAAATAAAACAAAGCCTATTCTGGCCGAAATAAGAAGAAATCCTATTCTGGCCGAATTGACAACCTAAATAAAAACTAAATAAGAATAAATCTAAACATAATAACTAAGTAATATGCACATCCAAAACAAGATGCTACATGTCCTAAATAAGAAGATCTTCTCTTGTGCTTGTATCCAGAATAGTACGTGCTCTTCAAGGCATCCCAAATAGGTGATATGCTTCCAAAATAGGTTGATAGATGTCCCAAATAGGTTGATACACATCCATGCATATTTCCAGAATAATATGTACTTGCTAAGCTTCAAAAATAGCTTCAAACTCTCCAAAACGAAATCTGCAAGCAAGTAACTTCCTAAATAGCTTCAAAAACGTGCATGGGCTTCCCTTGGGCTTCTTAAACGTCCTTGCTCTTGCATAAACTCATTGGACTTCAGATCAGAGCCCATCAGATTCATATCACAGCTATCTAAAAGGACTTGCTAAGTTGCATTCCTTCTGCTTGGATCTCATGAAGGATCAACTACAACACTTGTACTTCGTTGATGACCTTCTTGGATTCCACCATATTAAAGTCGAGGAATTGTTTAACAATGAATTTCTTTGTTCTAGCATCCTCCATTTTGTTCTTCTTCTCAAGTGAACTCCACAGCTCCTAAGTGGTCTTGGCTACCACATAGACATTGTAGAGTATGTCGTCTAGTCTATTCAGGATGTAGTTACGACACTAGAACTCTCTGTCTACATGACGAGGGTATTGAACTTTTATTAATTTGTGTCATCTTCTATAATTTTTGGTGCTTCCTCTTTCAGGAACTAAACTAGGTTGAGCGTGGTCAGATAGAACGTCATCTTTTGTTACAACCTCTTGAACTTGGTACCATTGAACTTTGCTTGCCTTTTGGCATGGATAGTTTTTGGTACCATGGTCAGTGCTACGATGCTCGTCGATGCCATCTTTGATTACACGAAAACTTGTCTTATGATTGTTGTTTTTTGGTTTTGGTGTGCTTGATTAAGATCGGACATAATTGAGACAAGTGTTGGACACTTTCTCTATAAGATAAGATTACCTTGTATATTTCAGTGCATACGGGCTACGGCAATCATCCCCAAAATACGACTGTTAGGCATGTTTGATGAGTGCCTAAAACACTCATTCTTTGTGTTTATTTCTTAGGATCTTTTTAGAGCTTTTAGATTGTTTTGGTCAGTTTTTAGTTATCTTAGTATTATTTCTTGTTCATTGTGTTTTATTAGTATTTATCATTTTTGATTGACTTTTTGTGGTTTTAGGAGCCTATTTGAGGACTAGAGAAGGATGCTTGATCAATGGTGCAAAGGCATGGGTGAAACGGAGCTCACGAAGGCAAGAAGACCATTCTAAAGAGCAATGGCGCATGCCATAGGCACTACTGGTGCGCGCCAATGGAGAGGGAGGCCACTCTGATGATAGACTTACGACATGATTGGCGCGTGCCATAGGAGAGTGGCGCGTGCCATATATAGATAGTGACAGAAAGTTGGCCATCCCACTTGCTCTTCTCATTGGCAAACACATTGGGACCAAGGCACTCGGGATTTTATCTTTTGAGGGGGCGGCAGACACATTTGGGAGACAATGGAGGGTAGTTGTTAGGATATGAGTTTAGTTTACATTTTATTTA